>JAULUF010000009.1:34347500-34652500 GCA_031834385.1 Semotilus atromaculatus
CAGGGGGACTTTAAGTTAATTTTTCAAAAAAACAAAAAAAACAAAAAAACATTAACAATGGCAATAAAGTTACTCATGCATACTTTATTTATAACTCCTATTCCACCGCATTCCCCCAAAACAATGTACAAAAAAACATTAATTCCCATGCAAACATCTAGAAGTCGAAGACATTTTGACTAAATTATGAGATTGTTTGTCGCAGTCAGAATGCATTTAAGATTGTACTTGATTCAATTCAAAAAAAAAAAATTAACAGGCACATTAAACAGTGACTAAACAAAAACTCCTTACAATGAACTGATGTCATTTAGAGAAATATATCAAGGTCTCACCAAGCGGCGCGTTACACGTTAACGGTTTCACTGGAAAATGTCCTCTTTGGGAGATGAGTAATCCAACCTGATGAGCTTAGCTTTCATATTCTGCTGTAAAGTGCAAATGTAATAAATATAGCCCTGTTGCATTAGAGATCATCAAGATCTTCACCTCATGAATGAAGACACCAGACAGGATCATTCGACACAGTGAAGTGATGAGCAAGCGTAAAGTGAACGAGAAGTAAAGTCCACAGTTCTCACAGTTTGACCTTGAATCGGCTGTAAAAGCTTGTACAGTGAAGGTGACGACGAGTGAGAACGTGTGTGTGTGTGTGTGTGTGTGTGTGTGAGATCTGCGGTTGGCTTTGGCACAGTCAGTCACGCATCATCAGGCAACAGGTGATACTCTCTGAGACGCCGGGAAGCTTCTGTTATTGTTTATGATATCGTCCAAGTCCTCGTCATCGATAACCACTGTAAAGGCAAAAGGAGAAATGGATCATGTGACAACAGAGTGGAAACCAGTGAATATGAGTTCAAGGCCTGCTGGGAAGTTTGTATTTAGGACAGATATGGTGCGCAAGATAGTGGTGTATACATAACATACAGAAGTGATGAATAAAGAATGTGCGTCGGTGTGTTTTGCTTTGGTTTTATTCAGTTTATGAACATACACTACAAATCTCTCCGATCCAAAACTTTTGGCTGGTGATGTTTTTAAAATAAGTCTCTTCTGCTCACCAAGGCTGCATCTATTTGATTTAAAAATGCAACAAAAAAACAGTAATATTGTGAAATATTTGTAAAATTTTAAACAGCTGTTTTCTATATGAATATACAGTAAAGTGTCATTTATTCCTGTGATCAAAGCTGTATTTTCAGCATCATTACTCCAGTCTTCAGAGTCACATGATCCTTCAGAAATCAGTATAATATGATGATTTGATGCTCAAGAAACATTTATGATCATTATCAATGTTGAAAACAGTCGTTTACATTTTTATTTCAGGATTCTTTGATGAATAATACGTTTTTTTTAAAAACAGCATTTATCTGAAATAGAAAGCTTTTGTAACACTAAACACTACCGTTGAAAAGTTTGGGGTCAGTAAGAAGTTTTTTTTGTTTGTTTTTTTTGATGAAAGAATTAAAAGAAATCAAAACTTTTATTTATCAAGGACGAATTAAATTGATCAAAAGTTACAGTAAAGACGTTTATAATGTTACAAAAGATTATATTTCAAGTAAACGCTGTTCTTTTGAACTTTCTATTCATCCAAAAATCCTGGAAAAAATTGTACACAACTGTTTTCAACATTGATAATAATAATGAATGTTTTTTGAGCATTAAATCATGATATTAGAATGATTTCTGAAGGATCATGTGACACTGAAGACTGGAGTAATGATGCTGAATATACAGCTTTGATCACAGGAATAAATTACACTTCACTATATATTAAAATAGAAAACAGTTATTTTAAATTGTCATAATATTTAACAGTATTACTGTAGTTTTTGTATTTGTAATCAAATAAATGCAGCCTTTATTGTATACAGTGTATACTGGTATTGTATGGTAATTGTACAATACTGCTGTATTTTGTACATGCAACTTAGATGGTTTTATTGCAGCCTAAATAAAAAAAAAATTAAAGTTATTTTAACACATTTACAGACGCCGCATCCATTCCATCCAACATGTTTTCTCCCGACACCCTCATCTCACAAACATCTCCGTTTGTTCTCGTAATTACAACTTTGTGGTGACTATCATCCATCCAACAAAGTTCCCTACAAAGTTTAATAACTAGAAAAGGGAACATGTTGCTTGTGAAGGATTCTCAATAACAACCCGTTACTTCAAGAAAGCAAAATGTGTACACAACATTTACTTGGGTTTTCTTTTTTGTAACCATTATTATCATTCATTTGTGTCATATGATTGTGGTTTCATGGACTGTTTGTGTTTATGACTAAGATGACAGAATGTCATGTTTTAACGTCGCAGGATGATGTTGTGAAGCATTGCTTTTACTGTTAGAATTACATCTGCTGGATTTGTACTGGTCAGATGAGCATTGAAACACTTTCAGATTATGTGAAATCTGATTACTGAAGATTATTCAATAAACTCTACTATGTCTCCTGTTTCTGCTCTTCTTATCTTTTTACATTACATTAACATTGTGAAGCTCTGGCATTCTCACTCAACTTCTTGGCTATTTATATAGTTTTGGGTGGAAGACAAAACACTGGCTATGGGAACCAGACAAGACTTGTTGTTAACGGGTTTTGGGAACCAGACAAAAGAAAACTGATATCTTCTGGCAGGATCCGGTATCAGATCATCTGAAATTTTTGACATTCTGGCATGACCTGACCTTTTGGCGTAGACTGCAGGACGTCGGCACGATCTAACGTTTGTTCGGAATCGTAAAATAGATTTGTGCCAAATTCTGTAGAATGGAAAGCTTTAGGAGATAAATATAACTTGTCAAACTTTTCCTCCCTCCAGCACTGCAGATTTTGGATCTTTTCTCTTATTTGACAGACACCGTTGAGGAGTTGGTTCAGCTGAATCGTCCTAAATGTGCAGTGCTGAGGAGGCTCTGTGGGTCATTATAGACGGTTAGTTCACCCACACCATTTAAATTCTGTCATTAATTCGTTCCTAATACAAACCCGTAAGACTTTTGTTCATCTTCAGAACACAAATAAAGATATTTTTGATGAAATCTGAGAGCTTTCTGTCCCTCCACTGACAGTCTACGCAACTACCACTTTGACGCTTCAAGAAGTTCATAAAGAGATCGTTAAACTAATCCATATGAATTGAGCGGTTTAGTCCAAACTTTCAAACTCGGATCACTTCATATGATGAACAGACCAAAAGACAAAATTTGGACTAAACCGCTCAATTCATATGGATTAGTTCTACAATCTCTTTATGAACTTTTTGAAGCACAGAGGGACAGAAATCTCTCAGATTTCATAAAATAGATCTTAATTTGTGTTCTTAATATGAACGAAAGTCTTACAGGTTTGGAACGACATGAGGTGTGAGTAACTAATGACAGAATTTTCATTTTTAATGAAAATGAAGTTTTGATTTTTACCCCTTTAAAAACAAAACTTGATATCGAAATGTTGGTCTCGGGTCAAGGATTTTGAAAGAAAATAAGTCTCACCTAAGTAACTACATGTCAAGCTCAAGCCAATATAAAAGCACAGCCTAATATCACACCCACCTCTCGTTTGGTAGTCGCACGGGTACGTTTGTGGCAATAGCCAACAATACATTGTATGGTTCAAAATTATAGATTTTTCTTAGGATTAGGATATTAGATCATGTTCCGTAAAGATATTTAGTAAATTTCCTACCGTAAATATATAAAACATTTATTTTTGTGAGTGAATGCAGCACAATCACGAACATAAATGGACAACTTTAAAGGCCATTTTCTCAATGTTTCGATTTTTTTGCACCCTCAGATTCAGATTTCAAATTTTTCATCTCGGCCAAATATTGTCCTATCCTAACAAACCATACATCAATGGAAATTAAAGCTTCAGCTTTCAGATGATGTATAAATCTCAATTTCAAAAAATGTACCCATGTGACCGGGTCACATTTGTGAAGATGAAGGAAAGTCTTACGGATGTGAAACAGGGAGTAGCCTATTAATTACAGCACATTTTTCATTTTGGGGTGAACTATCCCTTTAACAACAAAGTTTAATTTCGATATTTTGGTCTCGGGTCAAGGATTTTGGAAGAAAAAAAAAATCTCACCCAAGTAACTACATGTCAAGTCAACATAAAACACAGGCTGATCTCACACACACCTCTCGTAGAGCGCCCGATCTGCCCGAGTTTGGGGGCTCTCTGCACTCTTCGCGGGGCGGACAGGGGGTCTGGTCGGGTTCGCCCTGCCTGTCCGAGCTCGTACGGGATCACCGGACTGGGTTGTAAAGCACCTGTCGGTGGTATGAGATCGGGCATCTCTGCCATGCCGTACATGACCTCCTGCTGTTGTACTTCTGTGGGTGTATTCATAAAAAACGACCGCAAGTCGGTGGTTTGGCTGTGCACTTCCGCGACGCCGACAAATGTTTCTCAATCCACCTTAACTGATCCAGTGCTGACAACACCTGGGGAGGGGGAAAACGAGAAAAATTAGCCTATATGCCCTAAATAATGAAATCTATCAAATTAGTAAGAAGCAATCGGATTACATATACACCTTGTAAACACGCAAGACGCAAGTGACGAAGAAAGTGTTCGCGTGCACCGGATGAGCTTGAGTCTCACGCTTGTCAACAACAAAGCTTTCGCTTACATTACATTATGTTTAAGCCGAAACATGTCATATATACACATTTAAAACAACGAAACGTATCCTTACCTTGTATGTGTCCGGAGTGTGGATGCCGTTGACACGTATTTGGTTTCTGTGTCGATTTGTACGCCGTGTTCAACGCGAGTCGGAAGTTGCCTATAGTCTGTCGTAACTCTCACTTGGGGATTTCCTTGGTTGTTTCTGTATGCGTCACTGCGAGGGAGGGCCTGAAAGCTTCAATACACACACACTGTGTGACTGTGTGCCGTGGGCAGGTGCTTATTGACGGACGGTTCGCCCACCGTGTGTGGGCTCGCCAACTCTAACCTACATACGATATACGTGACAACCCACACTAGAGAATGTTTCACGGTTTGTCTTAGAATGATTTAAATTACTTAAAAGTATGCACTTGTAGGCTACTTATTATTGACAACACATTACAGGAAGGGGAAGAAAAATATACAAAAAATACACATCAATTTTAACTCCTCCTAAGCGCTGCTGGTAAAATAAATGTGTCTAAAGCTAAGCTTTGTGATATTAAAAACATGCAGTAGGCTAATTGTGATAACACCTGTTTATTTGAAAATGAAGTCCAAACAGAAAAAAAAAAAACTGTATTGCAAGTTGCTTTGAGTATCTTCACATGACTGCTAGTTGTTGGCATGTCTTGTTGTGTCATTGTTATTTATTAGGGGTGTAACGATAGATACTCACATCACGATTCGTTACATACGTTATCATTCGTTATCATTCTGGCCAATTGATAATACCTAGAATATCAAAATCGACTGCTGGCGGTAGATCCTTTTCCTATTTAGCACCAAAACTTTGGAACAATCTTCCTAACACAGTCCGGGAAGCAGATACAGTCTGTCAGTTTAAATCTAGACTAAAAACACATCTCTTTGGCTTAGCATACACATAACACATTATAGATTTCTATAATTCAATGTTAGGCTGCATAGTTTAGATCAGCCGGAACCGGGAACACTTCCCATAATTCCTGATGTACTTTGTACATCATAAGAAGGATGGCGTCTACGCTAATATTAGTCTCTCTGCTTATCCCGAGGTTTACCGCGAACCGCCGGATCCAGGCCATATCCAGATCTGAGGAAGGACCATCACATGGACACGACGACAACGCATCCCTGATGAGCCAGCCCCATCAATACTGTGAAGGCCCATGGACACCTCAACACAGTCATCTCCTCACCGGCCGGATGACCCAACCCAACCAGATGAACTGGATAAATATCGTGAAAGTTCTGATCACATCTGACTCCTGACATTATGCTGCCTAACTCATAATCATACACTGTTCGTTCGTTGGCCAAAGGAGGACTGGCCCCCTGACTGAGCCTGGGTTCTCCCAAGGTTTTTTTCTCCATTCTGTCATCTGATGGAGTTTTGGTTCCTTGCCACTGTTGCCTTTTTCGCCTCTCTTCGCCTTTGTCGCCATTGGCTTTTGGCTTGCTTAGTTGGGGACATTTAACATTTAATTTTGAATTTAACAATACTATTACAACATTGTTTTCCTGTTATCTCTGTAAAGCTGCTTTGAAACAATTTGTATTGTAAAAAGCGCTATATAAATAAAGGTGACTTGACACGATACTATTGCGATGGCCTACTCCAAGACATAGGCCTATGGTAAAAGGTTAACAAAAAAATTTAGCCTACTGTTGATTGAAATGGTAATGTGTTATTGTAGACGAATAGGATTGGACTTGTTGCTGGTAACCCAATGCACAGGACAATAGTGACACCAGAATAAAAATATAAATGATTCTGAAGCTGAAAATACAGAATTAGCCTATTTTAGAGGAATATGCTTGCACTCTTTCACTGACATAAAATAATGTGGGCCAAATGGAAACATAAGACATTTGGCTTTATCCGGACAGACCCACAAATATTCAGACCCCATTGCATTATTATACATTCAATTCAACATTATATAGTAGTTTAATGTAGTTCTGTCAGGTCCATTAAGTCAAGAACACACATGACAATAAAAATGATTTAGAACATTTTTATTGAATAAATTGCAATTCAAGTTGATAAATTCTGAATTAAATGTGGGCGGTATGGCTCTGTTCAGTGAGTCCTCTGACCTTTCATGAGCACCATGAAATAGCAGAGAGTCAGAGGACAGCAGCAGCATTAGGGAACGCTCACACAGTTTAGGACTGGGAGAGCTGAACTATTCCCCCTATATGAACAGAGCAGCAACGATGACAGAATAGCAAATATGCCACGTTATACACGACAAGGAGGAGCTGGGGAGGTGGCGGGCTGCAGAGAAGCGAGCAGCAAGCAGTCAAGAGCGAACTGAATCTGCTTAAAATAGGGCGCCCTGATTTGAGCGTAGCCATTAGCAGCGAGGGCAGTTGAACAGCTGATGCGCTGATGAGACCGTGTTGTTGGCCAATAGCATTAGCAGCGTCTTGACTTGGCCTGACAGAACTGACACTGACGCTCAATTACTGACACTAAATCTCTGAAAACGTAAACTCTTTAATTTTTTCTTCGCACATTTTTATTTTGGGTGAACTATACACAATTGTCACTATCCACATCACAACATCACAACTTGAACATATTGTTGCATTTTTGTATTGCAATATATTCTTACACCCCTATTATTATTAAAATAGTCCTTGAATTTGATTCCAAGAGTGTTGATATTACAGTCTAACATCAGTAGAACTTTTCACTGTTTTTATTACTAGCCTACACTCTTTTCTATGTTTGTTCCAGACTAACCTCTCTGCATAAGTGATGAGTGTTCAGTGAGTCTTTCTGCTGGTTGCATCTTACGCTAGTTGAAAACAAGGGATCGTTCTTTATGACTGTATGGTTAAATAGTTAATTTAACAGATACTTTCACAAGATTGATTAATTTAACAATTAAACTTGAACGAAACTGACCCTGCATCCCAAATCGTAGCATGTTTAAATGAATATCCATACCCGGATGGTTTACTATTTCAGGTGAAAATTTGATGTGCAGATCCATGCACACACTAATATCGCATTGGACGCGGTTTTGACTACAAACACGAATAAAAAGTGTTAAAAAACTAAAAACATGGAAAGACTGACAGTTTAAGAGAGGTTTAGATAAAGGGGTTTGGGTGATTAATAATCAATATCTAACCTGCTGAAAAAGTTATATTTAATCTGCAACAACATAAATGTTATGTAAATGTAAAAATATATTTGGTCATTCAATTTGAAATGCGTTATTATGCAAACACATGAGGAGAGTTCTCCGTGTGAAAGACTGCTGTCAGATCAACATGCTTCTTCATTTCTTTCCAATAGGGTAGAATATTAAATTAAACTAAATGTGGATGATGATAACTGTGACAAAATCATTAACATGCAGTTTAAACAATAACAGAATGCACATAACTAAGCAACATAGCAGTCAATATGCTATTAGAGGCTATAACAATCAATATGTCCCAAAGCTTGCCTATTCTGCTACACAATCAAAAGTATATTTTTCATCACAAAATGAATACATAAAGCATAGTATAGGCCTATAATTAGGAGCGAGTTATACCCCTTTCACACAGCAATCCTCATAAATTACGGCTTTTTACCGGTAAGAGACCATTCACACATCAGCTCCAAAATATCATTCTGTGATGTCAGTCATCGGAAGTGATCTTTAAACGTTAAACTTTAAGCGCCGTTGTCTTCATTGGGGAGAATCGCTTTTTCACTATCTGTTCAATTTGACAACATTTCTTTGACTGAGTGAAAGGCATAAGGGGATGATCAAATATAACATGTTTTTGCTCTTAAAAACACGAGACACACATAACACAACTGCAGAGCTGTAAAATGAAATGGACTTTTCAAGCACTACATTTTTGGGACTACAATCAGAGATCTCACTTATCATACAATATCTTTATTATCTGTCAAATTCTAAAAAAGGTAGACAGATAAACAAAAATAAAATAAAACAAAATGGTAGCACATGCAATGACTGTGGTAACTTTAACCATTGATAGGATACTATGACAAAGATATCACTTTTCTTATTCAAACACATTTTTTTCTCCCATGAAAATATGATTGACCTGAGGAATGAAAGATGTATTATATACACTGGAAAAAATGTCATGTTGACTTTACTTAATTGTATTATGTCAAGGGGTTGCACGAAATATATTTATCTAAATCCAGATATATTTTTTAAAATGAGTGTACTTATATTTTGTAAATTAGTTGTACTTATATTTTATAAGTAATTTCAGATTATTTATATTCATAATTTTAGTTCAACTATTTTGAGTTGAATTTACTAAAGTTTTTCAAGAATCAGCCTGTGCATCTCAACAATGGTGACAAATAAAGCATGTTGCAGTGCATTCTGGGTTCCACCAATTAAACTCATTCATTGCCCCCAAGTATGCATAGCTGCACGAATAAATAATGAGCTCATGATCAGAGGGGATCCATTTGTCACAATTCAATGATTCAGGTCAAATGATTGTGAATTAATTAAAACACCTACACCATCAGTTCACTTAATCAATTTGTTTATCACGCCATTGTAATTCAACAGCCAATTAATTTATAATGATCATGGTTTAAGGGTCAAGAGCCCAAGTAAAACACACAGTGATCTCCATGATGGTGACACCCCAGGTGAATAGGGTAAAATTTTTATCTAGCAGATATCACCATGAAACTTTCCTAATTGATTAACTAGATTAAGATGAGCAAAAAATGTATTACACGTTTTCTGTAATTTAATGTTTAAATATGCAAAGTTAAATCGCCCCTTTTACTTTCGCGGTTGGTTACTGATAAAAAGGAAATGACCATATTTGGATCAGACAGCATTGTACAGGAGAGAAAGAGCTTTAATGGTGTGTGTGATGACAGGGTGCAGACAGCGATCGCGGAGCAGCGCGAGGATTTAAAATGGCAACTTTTGATGAATTTATGAGAAATCTACAGACACAAACAGACAAAGTGTAGTAAAATTCTAATGTGTTAAATTTAATTAATAATATTGCTTGTAATCTGCACAATTTTATTGAGTAGATATATAGTGTATTCATTTTACAGTGTATATGGAAATTAAATTAAAAAAATTTTTCTAATTACTTTTAATTGAATGAAATTAATTTGAAAATTAATAATAAAAAATAAGTAGGATTAAATAACACATTAAAATCAGTGAAATTAACCAGATAAAAACATGTAACATTTACAAGGGGTCAGAATATTTTTTTTCAGTGTACTTGGATATTTATAAGAGCAATATCAAGCTCATATGCAAAATGGCTCTATATCTAGACAGGTTGCAGCATTGATTTTGTGTGAAAAGATTGTTTTATAAATAAAATTAAATAATTTTGCATAATATTGTCTTTCAATAATTCAAGCATTTTTCAATACCATTTCATAAATATGGCTATTTTCAAGGGTTTTCCAGGACTTATATTTCAAAAGGTTAAATTAATGTACTTTAAGCACCTTGTATACGAACCCTGCAAAATATTTTAATCTTGTGCATGTTTAAATAGAAAAACAATTAAAAAAGTACTGTGAACAGTGCGGCGTAATCAAGTTACCTCCATAAGAACTTTATGATTGTCCCAAAGCGGACTTCTTACGTCAGCAGGTTCTGATGTTGTACGTGATCATACCGGTAATCTTCTTTCCGCGTTCACACAGAGCGGTAATTTAGTGATGTTACAACTTCCCTTACTGGTAAGTTGCCGGAACCAGTTTACCTGTATTTCTGAAAAGGTCTTGTTCACACATGATCTGTTACCGGTAATTTACCAGTAAAAACTGTGTGTGAAAGGGCCACTTTCAATCTTACAATTAATTTGTTAATTCACGATCCGTTATGAGTCACTGAATCGTTTACTCAACTGAAAAAAACATGGGGAAAAAAACACTGGATCATTCTGAAACCAAAAAACTGTGTTGTTCATAGACGCGTTGTGTAACGGTTCTTTTTTTTCATCATTGTATTGTTTTAGTAGCCTAGTAGTAGTATAGTGGTTGGGAATCTGTATCTTCCACCCGAGGGTATAGTTCATACTGTGGATACAAAAAGTGAGATTGATCACCCAAAATCTTCTGTGCCTGATTAAGAATGCATTTCTCGTATAAATCTCGAAGCTTAAGATGTTCCACTTGCCCGACAATTTTCAATGCTGTCAACACCAGGTGCACCTATTTAGATTTAACTTGTACAGTTATGTTCCCAAACCATACTGTAATACTATGCCTAACAATACTGTCCAAAACTGCCTTATAAAACAACAGCATGAGCTTCTTGTTAAGCCCATAAAGACGTCATCTGTGTAAGAAGTCTCTGGTGTAGACGAGTCGAAACATTCAGTGTGTGTCTTCAGGTTACTGTAAATAAATATTTACTCATCATTGTTTTACAAAATAACTACATGTGGTTTGTTTAGTAAGAAACACAGTTGAGGGCAAGTTTGGCTTCTTTACAAAAATAAAATAGGTGACATGTAAGAACAACAGTAAATCTTCGTAGTTTTACTACATACATTTGAGCAATTAAATCTCAGTGATTTTGAGTGGGTTTGTGGTATTACATTGCTGCATACAAGGGAGAAACTGTAGAATATGAACAACATATTGGTGCAATGTTTCATGGCTGATAAGAAGTATATGCATCGAAAATCTTTGCAAATCGTCCCTTATGTGTGGCCAAAAACAATTTTTTTAATCCATAGCTTAACGTCACAGTCTATGCCATAAAGACCAAATAAACATTATACTTCTGATTCACACTAGATGTTCTGACCTCTGAAGCAACTCGTTTACATCCTAGCGTTTACATATTAGATATTTAATCCCACCCGGATCAACTTTATCAGATTTAACATGTTTTCTCTTGAGTTTTGTCAGTAAACAAACAGTATCTCCTTTCTCATTCAGGTAAAATTGCGGTATGCACGATTGACATGTCGAGACTTATTTATGCCGTTAAACTTAAACCCCATGAATAGTTGAGAGTATAAAGGGGGTGAAGTGGGAAGGGGAGATAATCATTACACAAGGGGATAAAAGGAGATAGTCCTTCAACAAGCTGGAGCAGCGCAAGTGTGAAGATGTCCAAAACAATCTGTCTGGTGTTTGCCTTGCTGATTCTGACCACAATTTTGTGCAACAACTCAGGTAATTTCTGAAACAGTATACATGGATGAATATTAATTTGAATTTTTTTACCATTGCCTTCGGGTGAACAAGTGTTAAAAGTGTTCAATTTTACGGGTTGCCAGTAAATTTACCGTAAAAAATATGGTAGCCACTTCAATTTACAGTAATTTAGTATCTGATATAATGTTAATTTACCAAACTATTAAAGTACTAATATCTGTTTCGTACCATTGTAATACACTGACAACCACCAATCACAGTCGTGTACATTATACAATGACTTGTTCTTTTTCACTTCCAAAAACTGTATTCTACAGTAAAATTACATTAAATGTACGGTTAGATCCATCACAGTTATTCACCTGTATATAGAACAGAAACTTTCTGTTAGACTATTAACAGTTTTTCACCGTAGCATTTTTAGTCTTTTTCTGTTAAAATCACAATATTTTTTTTGCAGTGTAGTCACAAAGCATATGATTTTGTGTTTTTTGTAACCTCATGTCTCCACACAGTCTGTTCACAGAGGAGATCCTGGAAACAATCTGCTGTTTGTGGCTGCAGAAGTAAGAAATAAGTCTTAATTAAAACTAAAAGTATTAATATGAAACCCAAAAGTATTTCATTTTTTGAATGTAATATTCAAATCTCTCTTCTCAGTTCATCATCTTAATAATAATATTCTGCAGTGTACAAAGAGACACAATCCTAAAACCATTGAGGAGTACCACAAAATGGTCGGGTGTATTTGCAGGAACAGCCAGAAATGTAAGTTAAACATATAATATAGTATAACAAGTGCAGTTATGGAAAATATTACCATTAATCATCATACAAAAATTGTTTTCTCTTTTACACAGATTTAAATGAAGCCTCGAAGAAACAGTTTATAAAAATGTGCAACTCAAATTCTCAAACTCCTTTGTGATCTCAGCTTTATAAAGTTTCTCGGAATGATTTGTCTCATATCTACCCAACATGTACATTTAAAGTCTCTATGATGAAATTACTTATGTATAATCACGAACAATGCTATAAGTGTGATCATTTTGAGTGAATCTTAAAACAACACAATAAAAGTATGTAAACTGTTGAAACATGTCTTTCTGTTATCACTGTGTTTGTTATGATAACAATGATATTGTGTTCTGTATCTCCACTGGTCATCTTTGTTTACAGCCTTACAATACAGGTTTCTTTGGCCAGATTTATTTGAAGAATTATGCATGTTTTAACAAGGCACTCGCCCCTCTCATGTTCAACTTGGACCAAAAAGTACATTTTTACTTCTGTATCTGTAAAGGAAATCTCTTGAGGTCGAAGATCTTTCTAAAGATCACACTTGTGAGGCCTAGTTTAGCCATTTTCACCCATCAGCATCACAGAATCTGATAATATGATATCTGTTTTCATGACTACGAAGATTTCTTAGAATTGCTGGATTCCATGGAACCAAAAATGTTGCACAATTTTCCTCTGAGTGTGCATTTTTGTTGATTATTTAATACTTTGGTCCAACAGTCTTTTTATTTAGCATTTGTATTAATAGGCCTATTACATTACTGTTTTCAAAAGTGTATTTTGCAAGGAAATACTGTTATTATTTATACATTTTCATTATAATTTAACCTGCTGCTGGGTTAGAACAATTATCATTGAATTAGACACATTTGATTATCAAATTGCATTTAATACTCTTATTGTCTGTGCCTTTGTATTTTGAGCACCTAAAATATTAAAACCGATGAATGAGAACATTATAGCGTTCAGTAATGTGTTTATGAGCATATACAGTTTTTAGTCAAATTCATGAGAACCAGAGCATATTTAGGGAGCTTGTCACAGTCAACAGCTGAAGTTAACAGGTCACTGCACTAAGTAGAAGAAAAAGAAAGCAAACCATAATATTTAAATAATTAGTCAATAAATCATCAATTCTTCTTCTGAAACGTGTTTTTGTCTTACCCTGATTGTCACAATAAATATGGATGAACCCAAGCACAAACAGTATGTGTAACAAATAGTTTATTTACAAAAACAGGGAAACCAAAACCCACGAGGGGGCAAAACGTAGACAGGACACGAAGAGAATAAACTAGACTGTGACTAACAATAACTAGACAATACTCTGGGAGAGGATATCACAAGGTGTCAAAACTCACAATGATCACACAGAGGTAAGGGTCATAATGAACCGACACAAGACAGCAAACACAAATAGGAGAACCAATAAAGGGAACAGAGGGTTGTTCCATAAAACAAGATTAGAGTATAAACCAGGCTTATTTCGGTTAGTCAGGCTTATTTTTGGTAGATTCGGTTTCATAAATCAAACTTAAAAAAGTTCAAACTCAGTTACCCTGGCAACTTATGCTGGGAAACTAGCCTGGTCCAGGGCAGGCTAACTGTCAGGCTAAGCCTCAGATGTTACACAGATCCTCAACACTGACCGACAAGGGGGGACATGTCACAAATGCATTAAACAGCACAAAATATACGCTGTTTGATGGTGGATCGATTTGATCCACGATCGACCTCTAGGGCTGCTTCAGAAACGCGTGCACACGCAATTATCTAGACTAGATAAACCTGGTTCAAGTTAGTGAGATTGCGTGAACTTGAATTACCTTTTATGAAACCGCCTTAAGCCCCAACTGATTTGTTAGGTTAATTCAAGTCGGGTTTTGGAGCTTAATCCCCGCTTTTCTAAGCTTCTTTTATGAAACAACCCTCAGGTGATACTAACTAGACAATCATGACAAAGGAGGATAACAAGGGGGCGGAGACACACAAGCACATGGCCCAAACCGAAGAACATGTGTTGTACACAAACATGGGTCTGCCATGATCCTGTCTCAGAACTGAGAACTCAAGGACTAGAGGACAGAATCATGACACTGATTCACCATGGTAATTATGAGTGTTTATAATAGGTGGAGATGATGATGTTTTTATTACTCAACAGATGAGTAAAGTATTTTATATAGCAGAACTGATAAATAGCCATGTGTATCTCTCTAACAAAGTTTATTATAAAGCATTATATATTGTGTATTAATGGGTAAAGATACAGTAACGTCTTCAGCTAGACAGCCTTTCCATCTAAACTGGTTATATCTCTTCAGCCTATAGTGAATGTTTTATGAGCAGTATAATCATATTCATCCGCACAGTCACACAGAGCCGAAGCACATCCAAACAATGTTCTTCTGCAAAATACATGCAGTTTTGGCTTTTATAGTGTAGGCACCTTTAATAATTGATTTATCTGATGAATTTGATGAACTGTGGTTTGTATATTATATACGAAATTAATCCACAACACAACGGAAAATGTACAACGCAATGAAATTAATCCACAACACAACGGAAATGAGCCACAACACAACGGAAAATGTACAACGCAACGAAATAAAGCCACAACACATCGGAAATGCTCCCGATCACTAGAGGGCTCTCGGAGCGCGATAAAGTTAGTTTTCCTTGCCATTGTTATAGCAGGGGTCTCCAACCTTTTTGTGTGCGATGGTAAAATAATCTAGAATCTTGAAGAATCTAGAGTCCTCTAGTGGTCGGGAGTATTTCAGTGGTGTTACAGCTTTATTTCGTTGTGTTCTACATTTTCCGTTGTGTTGTGGCTTATTTCCATTATATTGTACATTTTCCATTGTGTTGTGGATTATTTACGTTGTGTTGTACATTTTCCGTTGTGTTGTGGCTTATTTCCGTTGTGTTGTACATTTTCCGTTGTGTTGTGGCTTATTTCCATTGTGTTGTGGCTTATTTCCATTGTGTTGTACATTTTCCGTTGTGTTATGGCTCATTTCCGTTGTGTTGTGTCTTATATCCGTTGTGTTGTAAATTTTCCAAGTGTTGTAGGCTACATTTTCGTTGTGTTGTTGCTCATTTCCGTTGTGTTGTGGATTCATTCTGTGTTGTGGCTTCATTGCGTTGTGTTGTCAATTTATGTTTGCTTTTTCAATTTCGTTGTGCACTACTGGACCACCGTAGATATACTGTAGATTAGTGAGCGTCTATTCACTGTACTAATGGCCATGCAAATCAAAATACAGAATCTCACGCTAACAATCTACTGGTTTGTGTTTGAGTTGTCATTGTCAGTGTTTGCAGGTTTTTTATGGTGCTTGCCTTTATTTGTTTTTCAGGTGAAGAGGGCAACAGGAGGATCCCCATGTCTACCCTTGTTTGTGTCGAATGTGGAACAGCAGAACGAGATCGTTACGGCATTGAGGTGAAATGAAATCACTCGTGCAATGACGTTAAACTACATCTTCAGGTGTTCAAATACTGTGACAAGAAACAAAAACTGCATTCAGATATGTTATCGTAGGGGTGTGCGGGGCACACACTTAAGCGGGGCTGGCTGTTACACACATAGGCTACGCTAGTTTAAAACTTTACACTCATGCTAGCATGACGCAACTTGCCATATCAACACTATATACGCAGTATGAAACCAAAAAGTGAACAACTGGAACATCTGCTGTGCAGTTCTAATATTGACTTTCAGAGACGTGGTGGTTAACCCATTCTTCCCCCGAGGCTGTTGTAAATATGCCTGGGTATAATGTGTTTAGAAAGGACAGGAATAATGGGAGGGGTGGAGGAGTAATAAAATACTCTAAAGTGCACAATGATTGAATGGCCAAGAGAAGTTGTGTTGGAATGTGTAGGTGTTGATATATCACTTTCTGCTACAATGATTTTGTTATAGTGTGTATAGGCTATATAGAAAGCCCACTTCAAA
Source organism: Semotilus atromaculatus (assembly GCA_031834385.1). NCBI lineage: Eukaryota > Metazoa > Chordata > Actinopteri > Cypriniformes > Leuciscidae > Semotilus > Semotilus atromaculatus. The sequence goes on from JAULUF010000009.1 coordinate 34,364,113, forward strand.
AAATGATTTTTATGAGCAACTTAGACTTCTTCTTAATCACTCAATCAATAAGGAAATTATTTTAATAGGTGATTTTAATATTAACTGGAATGTAAAGGGGAAACGCACAACTCTTAAACACATTACTGACTATTTTAATTTAACACAAATGATAAAAACACCCACCAGAATAACAAACCACTTGGAAACTCTAATAGATCTGTTATTCTCAAATCATGCTGAGAGGATTGATAAAACATACCATCTCATTACAGGGCTTTCTGATCATAATAGTGTATTTTTCTCCCGAAAATTAAGTAAAAAGCGATTTAATTCATCTACATTTAATAAACATTATTATTTTATTCCAAAACATCTTCATCAAAATCTTTATATTATTCTAAATGAAGTAAATTGGTCTCTGATAATGATATTGAAACCAATTCCAAGATACTTAAAGGTGGGGTATGGGATTTGCAAAAAGGCCTGCAGATTTTGAAAATACACAACTCAAATGGTCCTACCTCCTTTCCTCCAACGCTGGCCCTGATTTGCGTGAGGGTGATGGGGGGAGGGGGCTGTGGTACGACCGTTTGATTGACGGACTTACTGTCCAATGATTCTAGGTGGTCTTGGAAATGATTGGCTGGAGTTTTTCGAGTCTTGCCCGTTCCACAGATCATTACATTTCTTAATTTTAATTTCAGTGCTTCTAACTCAGTGGCTGTAAGTGGGTTATGAATAGGATTTCAAATGATTTTGAAAAAATTGACAAAAAAGAGAATCACATACCCCACCTTTAACTCTAAAATTATAGATGTTATGGAACCTTTTATAAAAAGAGGAAAGGGTAAAAAAAAAGGGGAAATCACTTACCCTGGCTGAATAATCAATGTAAAATACTTATGAAAGATAGAGACATCTTACTCAAAGTGTTTTTAAAATCTGGTCTTACCATTGATAGGCAAAGATTTGCTTCTATCTATGAGAAATAAAACAACTCATACCTTACGTAAAGCCAAGGCAGATTTTTTCTTGGATGTCATTACAAGTGCAAATGGAAATGGCAAACTAATATGGCAAAATATGGCCTTGACACACATTTTTTAAAAATACACAAAGACGCGCTGGTATGCCCGATAACACATTTGATAAATCTATCAATTAAAATGGCAGTTGTTCCATCAGGATACAAGGTGGCTATAGTCTCACCAATTTTTAAATCAGGAGACAAAACAAACATTTTAAATTATCGCCCCATCAGCATCATGCCTGTTGTATCTAAGGTTGCAGAAAAGTGTATCGCCAAGCTGCTGAATAAACATCTCAGCCACGGCCATTCTCTCCTGCATCCCATGCAATTTGGGTTTCGCCAGTATTATTCCACAGAGACGGCAAACTGTGTCTTCATAGAAACAGTGAAATCCTGTGAAATCCTAATAAATCCTAATAAAACCACCTGTGTTGGTGCAGTCTTTTTGGATCTAAAGAAGGCTTTCGATACCGTAGATCATCGAGCCCTTCTGTCTAAACTAACTCACTTCAACTTTGCAGAAGATGCGCTAGTTTGGTTTAAATCTTACTTGTCCAACAGAAGACAATCTGTGAGTGTTGGTGACACTAAATCATCTTACCTTGAATGTTCAGCAGGGGTCCCACAGGGTTCTATTTTGGGACCAGTATTGTTCTCTGTTTATATAAATGATCTGGCAAATGTTTGTCAAAGTCCATTTTCAAATGTATGCTGATGATGCGGTTATTTTTACACATGCTTAAAGCACACAGGAAGCATAATCCATCCTTACATTAGCACTGGAGAATATACAGCATTGGCTGCTTAAATCTTGCCTACTACTGAACAAAAATAAAACTGTTGCTATGATTGTTAAAAAAAAAAAAAAAACTGGAGTCCAATGTGTTCCTGGGGGGAGTAACTTGATATTGTAGAGGAGTTCAGGTACCTCGAACCAACACTTTCATTTAAAAAACACATCAAACTTACAGCGAACAGAATCAATTATAATTTACATAAATTTAAACAAATCAGACCATCAATTACCTCTGCTAAAATGTTCCTACTTTCAATGATATTTTCACATATAGATTACTGCATCACAACCTGGTCACAATACAATTTTAAAACCCATAGAAATGTTATTTAAAAAAATCTATAAAAATACTTGATCAAAAACCTCTGTCTTATCATCAGTGTAATATTTTAGGAAATAATATGCTCAATTTTGAAAATTGTATCCATTTGAAAAATATCTGTTTAATTTATAAGGTTATTCATGAACTGGCACCACCTTCACTTTACATACGTTAAACCAAGGTCTGACAGAGGTTGTTGTACCGGAGCTTCATTTAGAGATATAGAGATCCCTCATAGAAAAACTACCTTTGGACAAACTGTTCTCTCTATTAGAGGAGGTCATTTTTGGAACAGCATCCCAATAAACATTAGAGAATGTCCCACTTACTGCACATTTAAAAAGCACCTTAAACAGCTTCTTAAAAGCTCCCGGTTATGTTCTTATTTTGATTAATTTTATTGATACAATGTATGCTGCCTGAATGTGTGCTAATGTGTTTCTTGCTTGATATCGTATGTTGTCATATTTTATTGTGTTGCATTATTTTATATGTTGCATTTATGCTATAACCTGGCTCATTTACAGTCTGTACAGAAATGTTTGTTCATTAATGTGCACTGTCCCAAATAAATAAAATAATATAGCCTAGAGAGAAAAAATGCGCCAAAATACAGAAATCTTTGGAAGATATCACTTAACATTTATTTAACCATTGGCAATGGTACTGAAGGAAATTTTTTATCTCTGTGTTTTGTGTTTATTTAAAATTATATTATTTTAACCTTGTATCTGTTATTTAACATTTGAGATAGTTCTTTGACTGAGAGTCAATGTTCAGAAATTATTAATTATTATAATGTTTTGAACTATGCTATATAGCTGTGTTTTTTGGTGTGTTCATTGTCAAACTAAAAAATTTGTTAATTTTTAATTATTAAAAAATGACATTATTTTATATGAAAAAGTTAATAGTTGTATTTTATTGACAAAATATAATAGTTTGTTTTGTAGATCTTTTTTATTAGATCAGATAACATTTTATGCTGTCATATGGTCTTTTTACAATGTGTCCCACCTATGGGGCATGTTGTCACACTCACTTCCAGGGGAAAATCAAGAAAAAAGTATACACTGTATCAATGAAACAAAACCACATAATTGTACTTGCCATGTATGAAATTAATGTAATTTTATAAAATTAATTGTAAAAAATGTATTCTCTGAACCCCAAGTGAATTCACACTAACTGAGAGAGTCAAAAAGAGTTAGGTTGTGCCCCACTCTCCCCTATTAGTATGGCGGCACTATTATTAATATTATATATTGCACCAAATTTCTGTTTGCAAGCCTCTATTACTCTCTCAGCATTATTCGAATTCAACGTGGGATTTAAAATGGTTATGCAAGCATGAAAACACTTACACAAACAGGCACCCACACATGCACACACACACACACACACTAACATCCACGCACATGACCTGATGCCCACACAGACACACACACTTGCATTCCACCCTTATGACCCTCTTCCAAAACCAAGTGCGATAAGCATCTTTTCTCAACACCAAACTAACTGAAAGTTCTCCTGGAAACTAACTCCCACAACACAAGCCAGTGCGCCGTGACTGCGTATGTACATTAGACTACATGAGAAATCTGCTTTTTGCAGAAAGAAACATCAATATCAGACTGGAGTCATAAAGTCATGATCTGATTTTTATTATTATTATTTTTATGACAAACTGCAAGTATTGAATGATTTTTTAAACTTAAATTGGATCTATTATTGAATAATCTGGATGGAATAAGGAGCTCGTCTCAGATGATCAGTCAAAAGTACAATAACAAAGCCCTTCATTTTTGCATCTTGATATTGAAGATTCCACAAAAGACTGAGATATGCATGAAGTAAACTTCAGAAGTGTATATTGACAGCTAGTGGCTGAAATGGTCACTGCAGTCCAAATTCAAACACAGGAGAGTTGTTTCTCCTCCTCCTCAGACTCCCGCCAGTTTGAGGACATGCAACAAGAAAAAGTGCAATTGACAAAATGATGGCGACGAGGCTTATATCCCTCTGGACACAGAGCTTTCATATGGATGTCGAGGCTTTTTATGTCGGCGGGTTATAATCTGCGATCTCTGAACTAGTTTGTTTGCTGGCTTCCATTGCTGCTGCAATACGCTGTATTTTCTTCCAAATGGCAACCCGGTGGTGTTGAAATACTATTGGGTAAATTGGCAGTGGGCGGAGTCACACAGATCAAAACAAAAACACACATTCCAACACGTGGCGCCTATACCATGACGTTAAGGTGGCTAGCCAGGTATGTTTCAGTTTAGTTTGGTTTTAGGCACCATGAAAGTGGTTTGGCTTTTAGCAGTGTTCATCGCCATAATAACTTGCACTCCACCACGGCTAACCCTGTCCGGGACAGGTGATGTTCCAGGAAAGATGATGCAAACCGAACATGGACCAATCAGCTGTGAGCTCAGTGACACATGTCTGATGCGGTAAAGTCACTCCACCGGTTTCTACTCCAAATTAAAGGTCTCAACATAGCAATTGATTTTTAAAGACAAAATCGTCTGACTTAGTAATGCTTATTTAGAATAAAATTTGGTAACACTTTATATTACCACCCGCAAACAACTGCGTAAGTAAACCGATATTACGGTGTAGCCTACGTTTCTGTAAAATATAGTGTAGGCTACTGTGTAGGTATAAGGGAACATTACAATATTTAGATATTAATATTAATTAAAAAAAATATTTTAAAACTAACAGGTATTCTGTTCATATAGGCTATTCCAGGCAAAAATTGTATGTCTGTTGTAGGCCTATATTAAAGTTTTTATCACATTTCTGGCAAAATATGTTCTTGTGCAATGTAGTTACAGGGTAGGCCTAATTTTGACATCTGTGGGTTGTAAATTAAACGTATATATATGGCTGTATGTAAGCACATATGATACAAATTTAATTTATTGGCTTTTCTTACTAAACTACTTTAAAAAAAAAAAGTTTCTGCTATGATTTTAATTTATAACGTAGCCTACCATGTAGTACTTAGTACTTACCTTATCACATTGTTTTCAATGTCACTTAAATGTCAGGGCAAATTTACTGTGTAATTAAAACGTTTTTTTTTTGTTTTGTTTTCATACTAAGAGTAGCCTACCTTTCTCAGTAATTACTGTGCAAATAGTGTTGTTCCGTATTGTTACATAGTAAGTGTTTGTTACCCATTTCAACTGTGTATTTACAGGGTAAGTGTAACTCCGGTGGGCTGTAAATTAAAGTGGCGCTTGTTACCCCTTTATTACCCAAAACTTAACATATTGTTCCCTTATACCTACATGGAGGTATAATTACAGAAACGTACACCGTAATTTCGGTTGACTTACGCAGTTGTTTGCGGGTCGTTATATAATGTGTTACCCTTGCTGTGTAAATTTGTTTAAATTCTAAATATTTTTCAAACTGGTAATATTCTGCAGAAGAGAGCAGTGAATCGCTCTGCTTCTCTCGTGAGAAATGAATCGAAGTTTCAGTCTTTCGAAGTTTCAGTCTTTCTCAGCATGTGATTGGCTGTTCGCTACTGATGATGTCACACCTAAACTCAGGATCAAAGCCTGGTTGGATTGGTTTGGTTTTGTCAATTCGACACTAATCCTGTAACCCTGAGTTTGTTCAAGGACCACCATGATACAGGCCCTGATGTGGGATTGGGTGGAAAACTGAAAGAGGAGTTTAGCTTGTACAGCTACAGCAAGTCTGACCTGCTCTGTCCAATTAAAATAAATTTCGCTAAGCACATGCTCATAATTGCCCTATTAAAAAAAAAATCCCAATCCCAATACTTCTATGATGCATCACCAGGAAAGATTATTTAAATAATCAAACTAAACTGATCTAAAAATTGTATGGATCTAAAGCTACTTCCCTCTCAATGTATTTATTTTAGCCCTATTTTAGCCCTATAGCCCTATAACGGGTTTCAAAGTGCAAGTTTTTGAAAACATTGCTGTTATCATCTCGGTGTAAACTAAGATGAACAAACAAACACAAGACACCAGAGTGACAGAAACCTGACAGTTAAAGGATTAGTTCACTTCAGAATGAAAATTTCATCAAGATAATCATGTCTTTCTCTCTTCAGTCGAAAAGAAATTAAGGTTTTAGAAGAAAACATTCCAGGATGTTTCTCCATATAGTGGACTTCAATGGGGTCCAACGGTTTGAAGGTCCAAATTGCAGTTTCAATGCCGTTTCAAAGGCTCAACACGATCCCAGCCGAGGAATAAGGGTCTTATCTAGCCAAACCATCGCTCATTTTCCCCAAAAAAATATAAATAAATACTTTTTAACCAAAAATACTCGTCTTGCACAGCTCTGTGATGCGTCATGCATTACGTAATTATGTTAAAAGGTCACGCGTGCGGTGTGACATAGGTGGAATTACCAATCTGTGTTATAAATAAAATAAATAAATAAAAGGTAAAACAACGATGTCTGACAATTTTGAAGTTGAAGGAGTAAATGCGATGGACTTTTTCACCCTACCTCAAACCTCAAACCGTTGGACCCCATTGAAGTCCACTGTATGGAGAAAAATCCTGGAATGTTTTCCACTAAAACCTTAATTTCTTTTCGACATTTTATTTGATAGTCAAGAGGTTTCTGGCCATTCCTGGTCTCTTTATTGTAAGTCAAATGATTTATAAATCAACCATACTTTAAGTTTGGGACCTGACCTCTAAGATGGCACTGTCCCCTAAAATGTAGATCCGACGCCTACAGACGCCTTGCCAGACTCGCACGGGCTGTTTTACAGAAACAGAAGCCTATAGACCCAGGCTAAAATGCATTTTTGAGCTATCTCATCTGAAAGCAATTTGCATGATTAGTGATCAATGCCATTGTTTTGTCTCAAGATGCACATCAGTAATGTTTTGTTCTAAGGCACGTTTATAAAAACTAAGCCCTAATCCTGACTTAATCTAAGCCCTGTCTGTGAAACCAGGCCTAAAAGTTCAATTTCTTGAGTGAAATTACAATTACAAAGCATTGTATCATGCCTGAGATGAACAATATCAGGCAGTGTTCATTCATACCCATAAACAGTCATGGTATTTTCTCAGAACAAAAAAAAACAAACAAAAGTAACTAACTGCTTCATATCCTTTATTTTAAAGACTTAAACACACTGTAACAGTTAAATATCATTACCTTGTTTCTCAGATAAAGCTAAATGTCCTCAGTCCACAATGGAAACGTGATGTTTAGGTGTTGATAACTGGTCCATTTAGTTGTTATATAATGAATAGAATAGAAAAAAAATCACTTATCTAATAACAGGTTTATGCCTTTTCGTCACATTGATGCAACCAGGAAACCAAAGATGTTTACACAGTCATCCATGTTTAACATATGCGAACTGATAAACAATAGAGCCTTCATTCTCAGGTGAAACCTTAACGCAACATAATGATGGATTTTTAGGTGGAGGGTCACGGGTGTGACACATCACTAACCTGACCGGTGACTTTGAGGAAACACTTAAAGTGAGACGCACACACTCGTAACAGTTGATCTCCATCATTTTGCCTCTTGGAGTGTGAATGAACACAAGGCTGTCCTTCGTCTAGTCCCGCGCTCAGGTAAGAGCCGCTTTTGAGATTTGCATACTAATCCATTACATGACACGTTTATAGGTAATATAATCTGTATATTTTTAGATTACTTTTAATGTAAATTTCAGCCTTAGCTCGTTTATCACATAGATTTGAATAGGATTATCTTGTACTATAGTGATACAAAAATACAAAAAGAAAAAAACAACAACAATGAAGTGCATTAAATTGTATAATACATCAGGGTTTCCCAAACAGGGGTTTGTGAAGGAACTGCAAGGAGTTTGTTGATAAAAAAAACATAAAAATGTAATATTTTCAAATAATAACAATCAAAATAAAACACAAAAAAGATGAAATATTGTATTTGTTAAGCAGTGTGGCCTCTGACTTGTGTAATTCCAAAACTGGAAGACAAGCAATATTCAGTTTGACAAAGGACAGTTTAAAATAATTACTGAGTCAGTCAATTATGAATAATTTACTGTCATTTTGTTAACATAATTGTATAATCACTAAGAATGTACTAATCTGATTATGAGTTTAGAAAAAAATCACTGTACACTGATCTAGCTTAGTTTTTCAAGAATAACTTGTCTTTAAAACAACACTGGAACACTAAACACTTAAAAATGATGAATCAGCGTATGACATGTGACACTTTTGTGCTGATGCGAATGAAAAATAGATGGTTCTTAATAAAAAAAGAAAGGTTCTGGTTCCATGAAGAAACTTCAACATCCATGGAATCTTTCCACTCCACAAAGTGTTCTTTAAAGTGAAAAAGGGCTCTTTAGATTTTTAAAGATGTCATTCATACCGAGAGAAAATGACGTTCTTTTAAGAACTATTCACTGAAAGGTTCTTTTGGGGAACCAACAAAATGGTTCTTATGGCATCGTTTAAAAATAAAGGTTTCAAGTTTGTTTACACCAAAAAAATTAATCAGCTATGACCTAATTAATCAGATTTAAATTCAGAGCATTCTTAAATCAAGACGGAGTTACTTGAGAAGCAAATTACATAAGGTATCGTGTCTTATTTTGTGAAAAACATATTACAATTATGTGACTTTACTTTAAAACATAAAGTGAAAAAAATGAGTAGTTAAAATATAAAGTTTGGCAGAGATTTTTCTTGTTTTAAGCAGATCTGTTGTTTTTTTTGTTGTTTTTTTTGGAAACAAGACTTCTAGCTGTATGTATCCTGATTTTTTGCATTGAAAGCACTCATATGTCTTTGTGTTCTTGTGTCTGTTGAAGGATTCGGTAATACAAGGATGACTTCTCAACAGCCACAGGCCTTTGTCATGTCACACACCTCCAACCAGTGGAGCTCTGGAATCTGTGACTGCTGTCAGGATGTACCCGAGTGTGAGTCTCTCTCTTGGTTTTGTTGATTTTGGTGTGTCTAGAATGTCACTTTGTAACTATACAATATTGCTAAATCTAGCTGACACGTCATCATTGTACATCACTGAAATATGTGTATAAAAGGTTCTCTGGAGGAGTGTCAGAATAAGGGTTAATGTGTTGATCAGTTTTTACTTTACGTTGACTGTACATTCTTTATAAACTGAGAAAAGTCTTCTTCCCTATATGATGCACATCCGCTTGTCAAACAAGAAAAACGGTAGGGCAGGATTTGATTGGATCGTTGGATCATTATTGTTTGCTATTGTTGACAGGTTGTCACAGGCAGGGATGAATCATTTATAATAAATATTGCAATTATTCCATAAAAAAAAAAGAAAGAAGAATTGTCATTTTGATTTCATGGTGAGGGCTGCACTATACATGGTTTTAGCATTGATAGTACAGACCAGGCATAAAGGTTCAAAAAGCACATGATTCTCTGATCAATTGAAAACTTTCCCCATGATAGCGAACGTTACACGGTCAGTTGAAACATTTAAGTGATTTTAAAGCATTTGAGTGCAAGAAGACGTGAAAGAGAATACAATTCGAAACCGAATTCAGTTCTTTTTTTACTTCTATTTATGCTTGAATGGACACACACATCCCCATCAACCTCTTGATTTCTCTCATCACTAATAACGGTCGTGTTATTTTGTAGGTTGTTTTTCCTTTTGGTGCTTCCCCTGTTTCGCCTGTTCGACGGCTCGCAAGCACGGCGAGTGTCTGTGTCTGCCTCTGCTGGACTGGTTTGGGTCATGCATTCCTCCGATAACACTGGCCATGCGCGCATCAGTGCGCGCTCGCTACGGCATCCAGGTTTGTTTTAAAGCCAGTTCTAGCTATCTTATCTCTAACACTGTTTATAAATCTGGAGAACTTATCGTGTTTCTCTCTCTCTAGGGTTCTATCTGTAGTGACTGTGTTTACTCCACCTTCTGTGGCGTCTGCTCCTGGTGTCAGATATCCCGAGAAATGAATGCCCGTGGGCAAAATGTCACATTCATCAACGGTCGAGCAAAATGAAGGCCCTAACTTGCAACCAACAACTTCCTCTCTTTTTTCATCAGTATTCTGCACTGTTACAAATTAAATGACTCCCATTCTTCTCTGTGACGTTAGGTCTGCACTGTTGTTGCTCCATTTACAGGGAAATCCAGTTTTTTCAGGCACAACTTTGAGATTTTGGCCTATCTTGTTTCCATAACAAGCCTTCTTTCAGACTAGTGGAAATAAAACATTGCAAAATGCACATTTAAGGTTTTATTTTATTTCCTTTTATCGATTTGCATCTGTAAATTTCAATTGCAGTACATATCTTTAAAGGCTGTTTTATCAAACCAAAAAAAAACTTTACCAAACTTTACAGTTTTGCTCAAAAAGCGCAAGGTTATAAAAAAAAGAAAGAGAAAAAGCAGTTGTACAATGATTTAGTTCCACCAGTAGATGGCAGCAAACAACAGGTTTACAGAAGATAAACAAAAGCACCTGGCGACAATCTGTGCAGGAGTAGCCTGTGTAATAACTGTATTTATAGGATACTTTGAATAAAAGTTGATATGCCAAATGACCTCCTGCTACCTTACGCCGATACTCTAAATATGTGTCCTGATACATGGCGGTGCACTGAATCTATGAGACCAGAAACAATTTCTATACATATATAGGCATACAAACGTAACGTTTATTTTTGAGGTAGCCCACATGGAGAAGATATAGAAGATTGGCCTAATCAAGGTCTATGTGACTTATATATGAGATATAGCGTGCAGTGTGATGGAATCTGATTGCTGAGTTTTTAACATTGTCCAAAAGATTGGGATAATAAACAGGACAATGATGAGCTGCAGACACGCACTAGATGAAGAAAGAGATGGGTCAGACACGACAGCAAGATGGCCAGTGAAGAGTTTCGTTTATTTCCGGTAGGTCCAATTAAGCCTGCTATTTATCATCTGGGTTTAGTTTGACAAAAGTGGAATTTACCCATTTATACATGTATGTTATGTGGTAATTAAATATAAACGCGCGCACACACACACACACACACACACACACACACAGTGCATTATATCTTGCAGTTAGCCACTAGATGGAGCCCAATAATCAAACATGCACTAAAAAAAAGTATAATTTTAATTTAACTGTAAAATGCTACAGTAAAAACTGTTAATAGTAATGGTTAATAGTATGTTCCCTTACTATTCGGGGAAATAGCTACTGTTAAACCGAAGTAAAATAAGTAAAAAGTATTAAAAAAGAGCAAATCAACAGTGAAAAGACATACAAGGATTGCATGATTCTTCATGTTTGATGACTTTTAATTTAAATAATTATTTTGTTTAGTTTTTAGTTTACATTTTGGTACATTAGGGTTTAACATTACAACTCATAGAGAGAGAGAGCTTATATATATTATGTTGTCATAATCTGCAGTAGTGCATTCCTGTATATATACATACACACACACACACATATATATATATATATATATATATATATATATATATATATATTTACCTCTGCATACCACAACTGCCATTTTTCTGTAAAAACGACATAATTATTTTATTTAATTTTTTTTACACTGTACATTTATATGCAGCATTGGTGCTGCAGGGCTAAATCAGAGTTGTGTAATATTTGTTTCACACCATTGATTGCAAACTTATAGCTTTATCCGGTTATATAGTGTGATTGTTTAAATGCATATTGCATGATCCTTTTATTTACTGTATTTTATGTTTTAAATGTATTGAGTTAGCCTACTCCATTGTGTTGTGAAACAATGTGTAGTAAAAACACATTTACTAAATGCTGCCTGCTGAATATCAAAAATCAACATAGCCTAATGTATAATTTCTCACATATTTCACATTTTCAACAAGAAGTGTGTCGCCTCCCCCACACTCCCTCCTTGGGTTTTCATGGGTAATGACTATGAATTAGTTGCTTTCTAAGAATTGTATTTTAGCGACTATATCCTGGGAAGCCAGTTTGTAAAGTAGGAAGCCATGTAACAAATCTTTATGCGATTACAGCTTTTTGCTCTGAAGTGTGAATTCCAGTGAAACGCAGTAAAAATAAAACTGCACATCTGTTCGTCGTCTCACTTCTCGTGTGGTCCGACCCTGAGCGCCACATGTTTCTACTTGCATTGTGGGTTGAAACGGTTTTACAAGTAGCATAAGATTTGTGTTTTAAATAATAAAACTTTCACAATACAACATTAAAGGGGAATGTGGATCTGGTAAAGAAGAATGTTCTCATCCACAGGGTTGCCAACTTTTGAGTTTTGCTTGGAGTGAGATTTGTTAACGGGGGGGGGGGGGGGGGGGGGGGGGGGGGTATGATGATGAAAAAAAAAGTTGTACTGTATCACGTGCCGTTTCAGCTGAAGCGCTACAGTCTGTCACATTTAACCCCTTAACTGTCACCGTCCAATAAAACAATAATATCTTAGTAAAATCCTAAAGTAATATTGTGACCTTTATTTTGAAATGGCAATAAATATGAAAAATCATGAAAGATTGGTAGAAACCTCAGTTTGTTTTCATGCCAAGAGTTCAAAAGATAACACCAATTCAATTGTATTAGAAAAAAAGGTCTGAATATGTTTCAAATATAAAGAAAAATATTATCGATTCTCGATGTGTGATGCGGCTGCGAGCTATAACGCACATGTGTGCTCTCTTTATGAGTTTATTAGAGGTTGAATTCAAATCAAATATTGTCAAACCACCCATACTACTTCTAAATAGGATGTCTACTTCATAAATTGTATGAAAATTATGGAAATACATGGTTCAGATCACTCAAAACATGGAGGCGCCCTGGTCAGTAAGGAAGCTTGGCTGTCCTAGTGAAAGAAATTGGTACTGCGCCCAAATAAAATATTACTGAAAGATTATTTTTTGAGATATTAGCCTAAAATTTGGAACACAACTGCTTAAGATTTTTGTCTTTAATTTTCTTGCAGTTTTAGAGTAAAATATATTTTGTAATATATATATTTTATATAAAATTTAAATAATTATTTTTTTACATTGTTCATTTTCATAAACTCAAACTTAAATAACTTTTTTTCTATTTCACTTTCATCATTTATTTCACTTCTACAACAATCTGGCAAATGTCTTCTTTAAAACAAGACCAACCATAGGTCTATATTCCAAAGCATTCTTGAATTACAACCATTTAGGTTTGCATAGTGATTTTCATGTCTATGCGAAAAAAGTGGGAGTGACAGTTAAGGGGTTAAAAGCACCAAAAACTGTATTTATTGTTTGAATCTCGTAAAAATATTGACAGAATATGAGAGCAGAGAATTTGTTCCATATCAAAAGTAGCCTATAACTTTCTCTGTCTTGTCTGTCGGTGTCAGTATCCTCTTTGACTCGCGATTTGTCTCTGCTTGAGAAAGATGTGTGCCGTGAGCGCGTGTGGAAAAGGGTAAATTACGGTCACGGACGTCACTGACGTAACGACGACAAATGTTTCCAGCGAATCGACAATCAGAGAAAGGCATTAGACACAGCAGTGGTCCAATCAGTAGTTAAGAGCCTGAACTTGTTTAGTAATTCGGAAATTAGCGCACATGAGGAAAACATAATAATAATACAGCACAGAAGAATGTCTCATTTAGCGTGAGATTTCTTTGTCGAGCGTGAGAGCGTGAGATTGAGGCTGAATGCGTGACTGTCACGCCAGATGCGTGAGAGTTGGCAACCCTGCATCCAACGCAGTCTCATGAAAGTGCGTATCAATAGACCTTATTCACAGCAGCGCCATCTTTGATTTTTAACAGGAATTAAAGGTCGGGGGGGGGGGCGTATTACACGCCATAAAGTGACGAAACCATGCAAAAATATGTTTCTGAGAAATTCCAGTAGACCAAATAATCCAGACAATATGATCTGTTTAAAATTATAAGTGATCTAGGAGCTTTATACAGCTTTTTACATCGGATCCCATTGAAAACACAGTAAGTCTATCCCTCACAGCCTCTGTCATACCTGTCATGGCGCTGGTCTGAATAAGGTCTATACCACGAATGTTTTTTCTCGTGCCATTTATACGCCAAAAATTTTTTTTGCGTGCATATATGCTATTACACGCCATAAAGTGCGTATCATATAGGCTACACGCAAAAACTGTTTTGGGCGTATAAATGGCGCGAGAAATAACATTCGTGGTATTGATAGAAATGATTGTTTCCTGGAATCAATCCTGACTTGACTTGTTAAATTGTTGGCCTAACTTTGTGTTAGCAAGTCTGTATGCTTCAGTGGTTCTCAACTCCTGTCCCGGGATGATCCACGCTTTGTATGTCTCCCTGATCGATCTGTATCAGGTGTGGTAAATAAGGAAGAGCGGCACATAGGCCTACTGTTCAAAAGTTTGGGGTTGGTAAGATTTTTCTGGTAACTTAACAAGTCCCCATTATTTAACATAATGCTTTAACTAAAATTATCTATCAATAAGCAGTAGGCCTACATTTGTATTAATATATCTGTTAACATTAGTTAATATAAAATACAACTGTTCATTGTTAGTTCATGTTTGCTCAGGTCCATTAATAGTATACTTATATATAAAACTTTTGATTGGTAAATGTTGAAATTAACATTTAAGATATTTATCTGCTTTTCATAGAACTTTTAATTGTTAGATCATTGTTAACTAATGCTCATCGTTAGTAAATGGGTGATTTGTATTATTATTATTATTATTATCATTTAATATTTTTGAAAATCTCTTCTCCTCAAGGCTGCATATAAACAGTAATAGTATTACAATTTAAAACAATTGTTTTCTATGTGAATATATTGTAAACAATTGTGATTTTTCAGCATCATTACTCCAGTCTTCAGGGTCACATGATCCTCCACAAATCAATATTATTTGCTGCTTTCTTATTTTGATCTAATAACCATGCCAATTTCTTATTAAAACAGTTATATTTTATTGGAAACCTCGATGCATTTTTTAGGGTTCTTTGATAGATAACTGCAAAATAACATGTATTTGAAATATAAATTTTATATTTCAATATAACAATATATTGTTATATTCCTCCACTCAATGAATTTGTTAAACAAAATCTTAACTCATCCACCAGAGCTACGTCCAGAGGTGACTGTAAAATCCCATGTAGGAAAAGTTCCTTTGGACAGTCAGCCTTTTCCTATCGAGCGGCGCGTACCTGGAACACAATACCTACAGAAGAAAGAAACATTACTTCTCTCACCACCTTTTCAAAAGTTATAAAAAAGTGGTTGCTGGACAATCAAACGTGTTGTCTGCAGTAGTGCATTCCTGTATTCACAGGTTGATATACACTCACCGGCCACTTTATTAGGTACCCCATGCTAGTAACGGGTTGGACCCCCTTTTGCCTTCAGAACTGCCTCAATTCTTCGTGGCATAGATTCAACAAGGTGCTGGAAGCATTCCTCAGGGAGTTTGGTCCATATTGACATGATGGCATCACACAGTTGCCGCAGATTTGTCGGCTGCACATCCATGATGCGAATCTCCCGTTCCACCACATCCCAAAGATGCTCTATTGGATTGAGATCTGGTGACTGTGGAGGCCATTTGAGTACAGCGAACTCATTGTCATGTTCAAGAAACCAGTCTGAGATGATTCCAGCTTTATGACATGGCGCATTATCCTGCTGAAAGTAGCCATCAGAAGTTGGGTACATTGTGGTCATAAAGGGATGGACATGGTCAGCAACAATACTCAGGTAGGCTGTGGCGTTGCAACGATGCTCAATTGGTACCAAGGGGCCCAAAGAGTGCCAAGAAAATATTCCCCACACCATGACACCACCACCACCAGCCTGAACCGTTGATACAAGGCAGGATGGATCCATGCTTTCATGTTGTAGACGCCAAATTCTGACCCTACCATCCGAATGTCGCAGCAGAAATCGAGACTCATCAGACCAGGCAACGTTTTTCCAATCTTCTATTGTCCAATTTCGATGAGCTTGTGCAAATTGTAGCCTCAGTTTCCTGTTCTTAGCTGAAAGGAGTGGCACCCGGTGTGGTCTTCTGCTGCTGTAGCCCATCTGCCTCAAAGTTCGACGTACTGTGCGTTCAGAGATGCTCTTCTGCCCACCTTGGTTGTAACGGGTGGTTATTTGAGTCACTGTTGCCCTTCTATCAGCTCGAACCAGTCTGGCCATTCTCCTCTGACCTCTGGCATCAACAAGGCATTTCCGCCCACAGAACTGCCGCTCACTGGATGTTTTTTCTTTTTCGGACCATTCTCTGTAAACCCTAGAGATGGTTGTGCGTGAAAATCCCAGTAGATTAGCAGTTTCTGAAATACTCAGACCAGCCCTTCTGGCACCAACAATCATGCCACGTTCAAAGTCACTCAAATCACCTTTCTTCCCCATACTGATGCTCGGTTTGAACTGCAGGAGATTGTCTTGACCATGTCTACATGCCTAAATGCACTGAGTTGCCGCCATGTGATTGGCTGCTTAGAAATTAAGTGTTAAGGAGCAGTTGGACAGGTGTACCTAATAAAGTGGCCGGTGAGTGTATTCTATGTGTCATTATTCGTGCTTGCTTGATGTTGACTGTGTTTATGTAATCTGTTTAGTTTTTAATGTTGTCTGTATACAATGTTTTTACAGTTTTGTTTTTATAATAACAACCTCCCAGGGACTCCAGATGAAAATGACTAAATCTCATCTACATTTGGACTTTGTCCTTATGTTCATTAATGTGCATTGTCCCTTTAAATAAATAAACAAACAAACAAACAAATAGAAATCATTACAAATGTCTTTACTGTCCCTTTTGATCAATTTAATCCCTGCTCAATAAAAGTATTCATTTATTTTATTTTTATCTTACTGATCCCAAACTTTGGTGCACTTAAATGGTTATTTTAATTAATAGCATATATTATGGGATACATGAATGAAAACACAACGTGTGTGTATTAGGACAAAAGAACATAAAAAGAGTGCAGTTTTTACTCACAATTATTTTTATTTCAACATGAACAACGACATAATACATTAAAAATATTTATAAAATTAAACTAAAAGCAACAGTTTAAAGCATAATTAACAAGGACCTTATGATTCCACGTGATAATGTCAGTTGATACACACATGTCATTAAGTCTAACATCAATACAGTTGTTACCCTAAAGTCAAGTCACCTTTATTTATATAGCGCTTCATACAATACAGATCGTTTCAAAGCAGCTTTACAGAGATGACAGGAAATAATGCATTTCAGCTGTTGTTCATCTGAAGTCAGTTCAGTGTTGATTCAGTTCTGTTGTAAAGATCATCAATGTCATTATCCAGACCAGTTCAGTTCTCACTACAGTCAGATCAATCATATTGTTGAATATTAAGTGAAAGAATCATGTAGAGACGAGTTTTCAGGCTTCCTTCCTCGGCAGACTACAGCTGAAATCCACACCTCGGGGGCAGAGGGATTAGAGTTCATTTTAGAGTTGAAGTTACAATTCAGTGGTGATGATGAAGTGTTTTATTTTCGGAAGCTTAAGAGGGTGACGGGGCGGCTGCGAGACTTCAGCTCTCGTCTTATCTGACAGTAAGAGCACGGCCCGCAACAGAAGGACAACACACAGTCGTTACAAATAGAGTCCTGAGAGAGAGAGAGAGAAGAGAGAGAGAGAGAGAAGAGAGAGAGAAGAGCGAGAGAGAGAGAGAGATGAGAGAGAAATTAATATACCTTTTTCGCTAACTATGATTTTGTATGTACATTTCTGAAATACATAACTACTTCTAACAGATCACTATTTGTAATGTGGACTCGTGCATTTTCAGTAAAGCTGCTTTGAAATGATGTGTATTGTGAAAAGAGCTAAACAAATAAATGTGAATTGAATGTGAAATTGAAAAAATTAAGTTATGTGAACTTGACAATTCCACGTAACATAATTTTTTCAATTAAGCATCTAGTTTATAACATTTAGCCTAATCATTTTAAAGCAAGGGGTTTCTTCACTTTTTTAAGTTAATCGACCTGTCTTAAATGAATGCAACTAGTTCAGAACTGATTAAGATATGCGTTTTTTTGCAGTGAATTTTCCAGTAAAGTCATTACCTCAATGCCATACGTGCGCCGGACAGACACTCTCATCGCCATAGTGATGGGGGGGATCAGTCCGAAACTGTCCAACAGAGGCAAGCAGAGACACTCTCCGTGATCCCGGGCTGTGATGCAGGCGAAACACGGGCAGCACCAGAACGCAAAGCAACCTGGCCAACAACATGCAGAGATCAGTCACCACACAAAGAACAAGACAATCAAATGTCTGACTATCCGTAGAGATTTCAATGAAAATGCACTCACAGTCTGGGAGAGTGTCACATTCGCAGAGGCTGGTGGACCACTGGTCAGAACCAGGAGCCAAAACCAGCGGCTTCGGCTGCTGAATCACCATCTTAGTCGCCATGATGACTTGAGCTCTGCAAGACGCTGTGTGAATGAGTGTCGATGAGACTCTGAGTTTTCTGACTTTATAGAACCAGCAGTGAGCAAACACATGCGTAGACACCCGAGATTAGCATCACATCACATCAAGTGTCCACAGAGCAGGTTAGTCAGGTACATGCTTTTCTTTTTATCGATAGATTTCAGGGGATTACCTCGTGAGACACAATGACTCGTCTTAATGAGACTACACTGACACAGAACCGGAGCGACATCTTTGTTGATCAACCAATCTGATTCGAGGGGCGAGTTTACGGTTTATGTCAAGTTTAGGCTTATAAGGGTTAGGTGCTTCTATAAGCATTATTCACCTATCATTTCCCTCGGATTTTATGGATAACTCATACGGTTGAGATTACAACATTTTCGAGGAGGAATTTTGTTGCAGGCTTAACAAAATATGTTGACCCTGGGTTAGTGATGACAAAATAACTCTGCAAAACCAGGACGTGTGTGCACTGATACTGAGAACTGTCTGTGAGAAAGAAAAGGAAGAATGCAACAAGAAAAAAAAAAGCACTCAAGCCCAATATTTCATTATTGAAATGTTTAAAGCAGTGACAGGCAAACAAAGAGTCTTGACGTCAAACTCGTGTTTTTGACATATTTTTTTTTATCAGTCTTCACACAGGATGCATTATGGGATGTTGAACTGATTTTTTTATCAGTTCATTTTCATTTTTTTTAACTGAACATCTATATAACATCCTTGGGAGTTTTTTCCTTGCTAACCACCTTTGCAAGACACTTATACATTTCATCTTCTTCTTTTTTTAAAATACTTTTTCAAAAATCCAGCTTTTAATGTTGTTTAAATGGTGTTTTTAATATGCTTTAAGACAAACCATGTGTAAATGCATCAGTCAACACCATTGCGGAGTATTTTCTCTCTAAAACTGCAGTGAACCAAAGACAGTCTCAGAAACACGGTTTGAAATCGCTGGTGTTTCTGGCGTCCAGGCTTGTGCACAATTCAGAATTGAATTGAGAATGGCTCCTTGATTCCAATTCAATTCTTGAATTTGAATTGATGTCAAAAACAGGATCTAGAATTTCAATTTAAATTTGAATTAAAGGAAGCAGAATTGCAACTTAATAAAAATTTAAAGAAATTCAAATACATATTTTAAATGAAGTGTTTAACAATGAAGCACAGTATATGTCAGCATTGATTGTATTATGCACTTTGTGTTATTTGATTACTTTAAAATTAAAATTGGAACAAAATTAATTAAACAACATTGAGGGGGTAATTTATTTCAATAAGTGTATCATTATCTATATTTTAGAACAAAATGTATGCAAGGTTGAGGAGTGACTAGTCCTGTGTAATGCAATTATGTTATCAAATTACAAAATTAATGTAATTGTATTTATTTGTATTACTGAGGTAAAATGTGTAATTAAATTAGTTACTAATCAAATTAAAAGGAAATTGCTTTGCATTGATAAAGTAATCCAAATAAAATAACCCAAACCAATATTTATAATGGGTACTTAATAACAGTAAGCAATTACATTTCCAAAGTAACCTTGGACTAACTAACACTGAATGTATGTGAGATTCATCACATTCCTTCTGTTGTGTGACTGTGTGGAATTTCTTTGAATTTCCATGAATTTAATTCCACTTCCTGTCATTCCAATTCAAATTCAAATTCAACTTTCGGTGGGGCGGAGTCAGTTCAATTCCAATTCCAATTCATGAATTTAATGCAGTTCAATTCTGAAAACTCTGAATTTTGCACAAGCCTGCTGACGTCACAAACTACCTGGTAACCAATCAGATCAACGTGTGATCGAGCGGATCTCTGAGCTGAGTGAGTGGAGGTGGGGCTCATTTGCATATTCATAGAACCGCGTATACTAAATGAGGCAAGGGTGTAGAGTTACATTCAACCTATTTTATGGCATGAAGAAATTGTTTTTAGGAAAAACATTTAATGGATCGTTTTGGTGATCCAATATTGAGTTCGAGTGATCAAGTATTCCAATGTATAAAAAACCTTTCATTCTAATCCTCCGCCCTCTTTTTCTTTCCTTGCCTTCCCTCGTATTCAGGGGTGTAGCTGAGACGCGAGGAAAGGAAGCGAGGATGCACAAATTAGAAATGAGAAGCTTTTTTATATACATTGCATGGAATACTTAATACTTGGAATACTTGAGCCGAGCGTCACTTCACAATTCACAGCAGCGTCATCAGCAGCGCTCAACGGATCTGCCCTTATGTTGTCGAAGTTTGTTTGTTTAAGAAATTCATAATAAATAATAATAAAGCAAGATGCCCTGTTGAAATATGTGAGATGTTTGGTTTATAAACTGCAAAGGTAAAGTATACATTAAAATCATGTGAAGGGGGAGGAGAATTTGACTCATCACGAATCCTCCTCGATCCCTCGCGGTGCAATTTGATAATTGAGATGTCCTTCAAGATGGCTGAGCTCGATCGGTTTCGGAGGACGGAGGAGCGAGGAGGGATATTGAAGCGCCTCTTGTTTGCTTGATTGAGTTCACCTGATCCTCATGTGCTCTGATCCCAGCTCCTCTCTCTTGTCTTTGCTGGTTTCTTGCATTCCTTGCTTGTGTCTACGTGTTAGCGCTCACTACGTTGAGAGGGTACGTTTACATGATAATGAAGTGCTAAAAACAGAAATGTTTTTTCTTGCGTAGCCTATAGACGACGACGTTTTCAAAATGATCCAGTTCACACGGATCTGCGTTTTTATCCAAACGTTACTGTAACCTTAAAGTACTCTGGTAAATCACAGAGACATGATGTAGCCTACAGTCGATGTCTGGCCTATCTTTATGTAATCAGTAGTCTACTGAACGAAGATGATTTCATAAAACGTTCCTGATTATTAATCAATTGATTGCAGTACTCTGAGTGAGTTTCACTACAATTAAAACCCTGCATCCAAATAAAGATTGTGACATTTATCTCACCTCATTGCACTTGTTTAGGTACTTTTCAAAGGACAAAATGTAATACAATAGGGACAACGGCCACGTATGTATTTCTTGTCCATTTTTCCTAAATCTATTGATCTTGCATACTTGTCATTTTTCTCATTATTACCATGCTCTGGTTTGATGAAAGCACAACTAGAAAGTTGTTCTTTGATAAGCATCATTTATGTGCATATACGTGTATGAGTGAGAATGACATCCTCCCTCCCCCTAAATAAATGACAGCATCGCCCTCTCAAGGTGTCAGTCTTCTGCTGAACTTTCCTCTGTCCCAGGTAAGACGAGCAACTGGTGAGCCAGGTTTTAATGTTTTTAGAATTTCCTTTATGGAAGCAACAATGTAACACATTTTAGTGTCTGACTTTTGAAGTCACCTGTTTATTAATTGCTAAAATTCTGCTTTAGTTTCTTTATAGGCCTAGTTTTATTTTCTGGGATAGAGTTGTTGGATCTGAGACTCATTCATCATGGCAAGCAAAATGGTGATTCAACAACCCAGGCCACTAGTGTCTGCAGCATCAGACCAGTGGACCACCAGCATCTGCGAGTGCGACAACGTCAATGAATGTGAGTTTGTGTGTGTGTGTATAAAACAAATAGTGAATTAAGGCTTTTAAGAAAAAAGGGAAATCTCCGAGTGCTCTAGAAACTCTCTGATGTTTTTAGCAGGTGCACAGTCAAATTGTTAAGGCAGAATAATAACTTAAATTGGTCGGTCTTCTGCAGGTTGCTTCTCTGTGTGGTGTTTCCCTTGCTTCGCCTGCATCACAGCCAGAGATCATGGAGAATGCCTCTGTCTCCCTCTACTGGACAGCTGCGGGTTTATTCCTCCTGTTACTCTCTCCATGAGGGTGTCCACACGACAACGATACGGCATCACGGTAAAGACACAAAAAAACTTTGATAACCAAAGCATAGATTAGAGAGAAACTGCATCCTTTTGTGTTATGACAAGCTGAATCAATAGACCTTAATCAGGGTAGCGCCATGTTTGATTTTGGACAGGAATAAAAAGGAGGCTGTGAGGGATCGAACTGTTACTTGAACTGTTACTGATACATTGTTGTGCTGACAAAGCTTTCAGTAGACAAAAATACAGTTTTGAAAGGTGTGTTTTACAGTGCGTGCCAATGTAGAGACTGTTTCACAGCCTCTTTTTCATCTGTGTCAAATTCAATATAGCCAGAGCCTGGCCACTCCCTATAAAAGGTTGTATCAGTCATTTCAGGCCCAAAAAAGGCTGAAACATAAATGATCACATTCTAATCTTTCCTAACGATCCGCTAGCTGCCCGCCCCATAAGCATGCCGTCCAAAAAACGCGTCTCTGTATGCAGCCTAGGCTATTGAGATCTGCACACAAAAACAAATGGGTACACCACCACTCAAAACCAAAATAAACAGGGTTCCAACCAATCACAGACAGGGGCGGGTGTTGCTCCGACTTCGCGTCCAGCCGTGCACAAGCTCAAAACCTCACAACACCCGCCCCTGTCGGTGATTGGTTGAAACACTGTTTAATTTGGTTTTGAGTATAAAACCTTTAAGTCCTATTGTACTGAATTTTGGGTTGTAGTTCCACCAGAGTTCCACTGGGGGCGATTGCCCGAGTGCAAAATGAATGGGAGTCTATGGAGCTAGACGGCTACATTTCAGAAATCTCATATTTGATTGTAGGTTTTGCAAGTTCAACGTGGGTTATAGGTCGAAAGTTGAATGAACGAGTATTTATGTCCTTTCGATTTCTTGCAGGTTGAGTTGTTGTTGCCCATAACATGCTAGCATTCTGCTAATGAACGCTGATTGGTCAGTGAAGGACCGATTACGACCAGAGAAACCGCTTGATGGAATCGTGGCATCCGAAGCGGGACCAGAATGTTAAGAACTTTAGTTTAACAAAAACTCGCACGTGTATTTACCTGTGTCAGCTGTGTTGTGTATTGTGTGTTGTCGATGCCTCGAGAGAAAAGAAAGTGCCGAGCGCGAAAGCACCAAAGTGACTGAAGGATCGCCGTAAAGCAGTATCTCTGGTCGTACGATGTGTATGACGTCATTGACATTTTAAAATACTTTTTAAAGCAAATAAGTGACTCTAAAAAACTAACACCCAGCAATGTGTAATTTCTATTTGTATCTCCTTTTGAATACAACATTTAAATTACTAGGACAAAAATGATATCCTGAGAAAAGTGGATATTGAGGGGTATAGCTCCATTGACCTCCATTCATTCTGCACTCGTCCTGTGAGCGCCCTCATGTGGAGCCAGGGTGGAACTGCAACCAGTTCAGAAGCCAGAAGTTTACTGAGAGTGGGAGTTCTCGCCATATTAGACACTCTCTGATAATGCATAATACGCCTTCACAGCAGAGCCATATTTGCTTTTTACGGGAATGAAATTGAGTCTGTGAGGGATATACATGCATCTCTTCAGTGGGTTATGTGTTTTTGGATGTCTGCTGTGCTGACCAAACAAACACTGCAAAAACCCATACAACAATTAACCATGGTTTTATTATAGTATAAGGGTGGATTGATTACCAGTTGTATAATCACAGTTTTACTACCAATTCCATGGTTAAACTATGGTAAGTGTAGCAAAACCATGGTTAGTTTTTGGTAACTATGGTTTTAACTACAATAACCATGTTTTTTTTATGCAAAACCATGGTTAATTTTCAAAAGGGAATATCTTTACGAGGAATTTCACTAGACACCCCAGACAATATGAGCTGTGGAAAATTATAGCTAGGTGATCTAGGAGCTGTATACAGCTTTCCACAGTGGAAGGATGCCATTGAAAACATGATAAGTCCCTCACAGCCTTGCTTTCGTACTGTTGTGGCGATGCTCTGGTCTATTGAGCCTGTAGAGCTTATTCACAGCAGCGCCTGCTTTTATTTTTTTTATTTTTTTTTTAATGGGAATGAAAGCGAGGCTGTAAGGGATATACATGCATTCCTTCAGTGGGTTGTACTAGTGTTATTTAATGTGTTTTTGGATTGTTCTCCTTATGAAACAAACCCTGCAAAAATATCTTTCTAAGAAATTTCAGTAGCAAACTCTAGACATCGGATGCCATTGAAAACACTAAGTCTTTCCGTCAAGCTCAATTTCATACCTGTCATGGCGCTGCTCTAAATAAGGTCTATAAACTATTGAACACCATCACATTATTTTAGCTATATTGTAAAGCAACAGAAGAAAACCTAACACTGAAGGAAGAGTTGATTATAGGTCAAGGATCTTATATTGTGGTTCATTATGTTTAACCCCTGTTCTTCACACAGGACTCTATCTGTAATGACTGTGTGTACTCTTTCTTCTGCGGACCGTGCTCATGGTGCCAGATCAGACGGGAGATGAAGGCAAGACTATCACCCATCACTCTGTTCAACAACAGGCCAACCTAAAGAACACATCATCTTCCTCTCCTCTATTATCATTTTCACAACACATTCTCTAAAGCACTCTGTCCTCACCGGTCACAGTCATGTCAGTCGAAAACACAAAGACTTGCTGTTCTGTGGGTGTAATCAGAGTTTTTGATCTTCCTCCCACACACACTGACCTGAGATCAGCCCTTTGGCGTTGCATTGTAGGGGAATATGTTTAATATGTTGCTGGTGTACAGCTTTAATCCAGGAAGTGGAGAATTCTGAACAATGGATTCCCTTAAGGAAAATGCCAATTTGGGATTCTTAGTGTTACTGCATGTTTAGAGTCACATTTATTCTTTTTTTTATTATAGATTGTTGTAATTATGAAAAACGTAGCATATTCAATTCTTTTTATCTCCCACTCTATATCTTTATGAAAAAATGTTTAATGAGATTTTCACTGTAGTTGGAAAGTTGTTATACTGAGCCATTGATGTGTGGCACTGGAGGTTTGATATTAGGGAAAGATGTTTTAGTGCGTGTCTGTGTTTATGCAGATCTGTAAATGATGAAATGTATCAAATATAAAAAAATGCCAATAAAGCTGATTTAAAAATATAAGGGTTTGTGTTTCACGCTCTTATCAATAAAACATAAATTTTTAGAGATTATCCTTAGAAACATCTACACACCCGTTGGCTGTCATTTTCCACTTTTACATAAAATTGAATAAGAACTGTGGAGCTGACAAGCTCAAAAAAGCCCCATTCAACGAACTGTTGCTAGACCAAAATGTCCATTAATATCCAGAGGGCCCAAGAAAAAATTATCATGGTTTAGTTTTTTCATATGAATGTTTTATAGGCATTTCATTAATTAACACAATTAAAGGTAGGGTAGGCTAAAGCTTTGAAAGCGTAAGATCCCGCGCTCCCTTCAGAGCATCTCCAAAGCTTCCTTCAACACACATGAACACACACACACAGAGCAGAGTCTGCAAAGCGTCACGAGAGACGCCGTTGAATTACTTCATGTCTCAAAGCACATAACATTACAATAATAATGAACGTAAACAACTTAGAGGGCTCGGACTTGTACCACATGACTGTTGCAGATTCAATTTCGCAGTGTTGGCATTGAAACGCAAAAATCCCAGTCCAAGAACAGCTCGGGTAGAAAGTCACGGGTATAAGCTCATTGTTTACTGTAAAAGGTTTCTGCTGTTTCTTTTGTGGCACTCAGTGACTGACGTCTGTCTACAACTCTGCATAGCATAAAACACACTGACGACGTGTGATGTCTGCGTGGAGGTATGCAAATTTATCGGTTGACAGGCAGGTAGAACATCCTATCAATGCATCCGGACCGAATGCAATGATTGGACGAAAATTTTTTGGACCTGAGACTTCCACAGAAGATATATGTAATTTTTAAAAATATTTATACCACTTCTATTATTGATTGCTATCAGGATGTGAAGAGAGTTTTAACCGGTATAACAAATATTGTTTATAAAAAACATTGCCTAAACTAATATACTGTATTGGATTGGGTTCCAAGAACCATCATAACTGCTATCTGATGATGGATATCATATCAAATGCATATGGAACAGACTTGAAATGAATTGACACAGCGATGAAGGGGCTTACAATGACACCGGTAACTCATAATAACTTGTGAATATTAATATTAATCTAAATTTCTGCCTCGCATCAGTACCGTTGTATGGTGCTTTTTTTTTTTTTTTACCTTGTCGGCTCCAGTTACTGTTCACTTTTTTGTAAAAGTGGAAAACAGGGTGCGTAGAAGTTTCTAAGGTTAACTTTTTTTGCAAGCACAAAAAATGTACAGGTCTGCACAAACACTAAATGCTAAATCGTCCTTTTTTTTTACATAAAAATGTGGAAAAAGTGTAATGTTTGCATAATAATGTAAACATGAAATAACAGCATTAGTCATCTAGAGTCATAGTTTTTTTGCAAATGAAATCGAATGAGGCCAGTGGCTGTCAAGCTCCAGAACTACAAATCACCTTTTCCTGTAGCATAATTACCTTTCAGGTCCTGAGGGAAACCATGTGCAAATATATATGGCTATTAACAAGGAAACTTTCTTCATTCTTGTATTCAAATAAGCCGTGATATCTTTCTGTTGAATTGTTAAGCCATAACACACAAGATATTTCTGTCTATGAGAAGAGCTATGTGAGTTAATCTAAAAGCTGAATCAATAATCAGTTCTTAGCTTATTTTATTCAGTTTTTATCATCTCCTTTCACTCTGGCTACCGCATATAACAACAAACATGATATTTGAGCAGCCTCAGCTCAGCCATGCTGTGTGAGACCGAATCAGAGGAGCACTGGAATCTGTGCGTGCTGTGATGACTGCCATGTCTGTGAATTTGAAGTGCTCATCATCATTTTGAGTGATTCATTCAGTAATTTATCTATTTTTGTGTTTGCTACTCTTCAAGCTGCTTCGCCACATGGTCCACATCTGCTTTACTTGTTTTACAGCATGCACTCCTCCCATATCTATGGCACTGCGGTCATCTGTGAGAACTTGATTCATGTGTTGCATCATAAAATAACAAAAAGGTCCAAAAAGGTCCATGGGTCTATAAACCATGGGTTTTTGGACATATTCCCTAAATACCATTGGTATTTGGACATGTTGTTAAGGATTCTTTGAATATAATATAGTATGTGAATATGGTAACCCAGTATAAGTTGCGATCTATGATAACATGCAGTCATATGAACAATCAGTGAGTTTCCGAAGTGCACAACACATTTCTAAACATAATACTTGCAGTTCAATTTGGTTTCAGAAACATTTGGGATTCTGTGAGTTCATTGAGTGAAATATTCATGAAATCAAGTTCATGAATATTTGCCAGTGATTCTAATCTCATGAGAAGCTTTTGTTTAGAATCGTGCAGTTCAGACGTAAACTCGCGTTTGCAACTCGGGGGAAAAAACTCTTTATAGTATAAAAATTCCTTTAGTCGAGAGACGCTGGAGATTCACGCTGAGTGTGGGGAAAAAAAGTGAAATGCAAATTCAGAATATTATACAAACCTGCAATAATTAAATGTTAAAGTATACAAATATAATTTATGTATTTAATCTCACTTTATTAACCAATTTCTTTGCTTCTGACCTTCAATGATTCAATTTACCCATATTAATAAGCAAAATTACTTTAGATAAACATTATTTTTGTGTTTGTTTTATTTGCGCCCTCTAATGTACAGGCATGAATTAGCATTTTCTTGAGCCTAAGGCTTATGAATCACCTTTGGTGTGAAAGGGCCTTTACATTTGCCAAAAATATAACTTTTTTTGTTCTTATTAAAAGACAATCAAGAAAAAAAAAATAACATGACGCATTACCTTCCATAAAAAGTAATGCAATTAGTTACTTTTATGCAATATTGTAACGCATTCATTTTAAAAGTAACTTTCCCCAACACTGGTCAAGACAATGGATTATTTAAATTTTTCAAATCTTATAAACTTGAATTCAAAATTCAATACTGTTCATTGAGTTGAAGCGAAGAAATAAGTTCAAATAGCATAACGTGGCAATCATGTTGTTACCTTTTTGAACAACTAAATAAGGTTTTCCAGACAGCAACTTGTGTCGGCCCAGATCCGGCCCACATCTGGGCTGTGTGGGATCCACATGTACCAGATGTGGGCCGGATCTGGGCCGACAATATTGCTGTCTGGGTTACTTCTCTTCAGGGGGGGTTTGGCATCGACTGTTTGTATGTGACCTTTTCAAACTGTTTCCCATATACCATCAATTGCTTAAATACACAGCCATATCTATTCTCAATATTGAGCATAGATATGACTATTAGCTTCAAAGAGCTTCTTTGAAGCTCACATGATAATGTGTGTGTGATATCTCACACACACACTCACTATATTCATTTTTAAGCAAATGTTCTATTTGGTCAGGGCAAGGCAGCACTCTTTGAAGCTTGCAAAATGAGAGAAATCATTAAGGTACACTCTCAGAAAAAAGGTACAAAAGCTGTCACTGGGACAGTACCCTTGAAAAGGGTTCTAATATGTACCATTTAGGTACTAATATGTACACTTTTGTTACCAATATGTACCTTTGAGGGACTAATATGCACTCTTTAGGTACAAAGGTGTACTTTTTGAAAAGGTACCACCACAGTGACAGCTTTTGTACCTTTTTGTCTGAGAGTGTACCATATTCTCATTTCAGCTCCAGATATAACAGTAGTATTCCCAGAGGCAGAATGTTTTGTACCAGGTAATTTGAACTATAGAAAGTAACAGAGGAAAGAGGAAGCTGTGGCTTTGTGATAAAGTCCATGAAGTGAGTCATAGCCATGGAGTTATAGTCAGCAATTACACCTGCCTTTGTTGCTTTTGGCAGCTCGCCTCCTCTTTTAAACTGAATGTTTGAGATATTTTTTAAGATAAGTCATCTACAAGTTGTTTGCGTTGATGATTTTGTAGCTTGTTTAAACTGTTTAAGACTTCTTCGTGTGTCGAAAATAGTTGCTGATGTCTCATTCAGTTCTAAAAATAAGTTTAAAAATGAAATGTTATGGTTAGCCATTATTAACTGTTGCACTTTAAACATTAAATAAAATCTTTGTTCCGGTCACCACTTTGAGCATCACATTAACACTGAACATTTGAACTTTGCACAGATTGCACAGTTGTCTGCTCGACCAGCTTACCACAGCAAGCCTCGCCTGTCGGCAGACACAAGTAAGAGTTTCACACATTTTTTCAAAGAATTCTGTTTTAAAACTTATGCACATTCGCAAGTTTTAAGTTTAATATTTTGCACATATTTTGTCTGTTCATTGCGCTTTTGCAGTGTCAAAAAGTGTTTGCTTTTTGCAGTATGTGAATCTGCCAAACAAATGCATTTAATAGCTAACACACCAGTAACGATGTTAAACCCCTGCTTGGTGAATACAAGCCTATTGTGATTTCTGTTTGTTGTGTTCATTATGGGAGAAGCCTGCCTATAATGCACAGCACACAATTCTAGGGAAAATGTATTTTCATTATTTTTAACTTTATTATTCTAGTATCTAAATGAGACTGTAGGTTAAAAAAAAAGCTGTTACAATATAAAATGGATAGTAACTGCAGAAAATAATTCTTAATCGATACTTTTGTTTTCCCATCAAAATATCTACACATCCAGAAGAAGCTGTGCAAGACCAGACTTGTTTCACAGAGTATATTCAATCTTTTAAGTTTAATCTCTTCCATTTTTTCTGGTTTCTGCAAAGTTTCTGGATTGACAAACATATTAAATATGCTTGCATTTTTTTAATTCTTAATTCTAAAGTTTTTTGGTACCGAGAACTGCAAAATATGACAGGTGTTGGTACCAACTACTAAAACTTTGGTTTTGTGGCTTTAAAACAAGATACAACTATTAGACAATGGGGTACTGAAAATAATTCAAAATATATTCTCAGAATGTGCACACATTTGTTTATCAGGTAAATTCATCTAGTTTTTAGGATGTTTCAGTATTTTTTTTGTAAATTTGATGTTTTTGCAGTATGCAGCAACCTGTATGCATTTCAGCACTTCAGGTTGGCCTTATTTAATTCTGTGCACTTCCTGGAATTTCCCAGAACAACAGCAGGAATTTTGTGGCTTGTAGTCTGGATGAGGCAAGACTTCTGTTGACAGTCTCAGCAAGTTCAGCTTAAGTTTCTTACACTGTATAAAATGATTTTTACAATTAGTTATCACAGCTTAAATTTTGCTTTTTTGTTGTTGTGATGACTCAAAAATCCAAGTTGATTTAACTAAAAATCTTAAGGTATCATGAACACTTTTTAAAGTTGAAACTACATATTATTTGTTATTCTAATATTCTAATGTACAAGCAGATCTTGATTAGTAAAACCTTCCCAGACAGCAACATAGTGTCAGCCCAGATCAGAATCCACATGTACCAGATGTGGGCCGAATTTGAGCCGATACTATGTTGCTTACTGGATTTTTACCAGTAGCTGATCCAGATCTCCAAACCAGTCCTGATTAAGATTGATTATGACTGTATTGCTCGCAAATATTCAAGAAAAATTGCATTTTGCTATTTTGCATTACAATTTATAAATACACACACATGCAGCATGTATATATTGAAGAAATATTTTCATGTATATACTGTGTATATATATTTATATATAATGTATATTATATATCAATAAATATTTTATATATAAATAACAAATGTTTCTTAAATATATACATGCATGTGTGTGTATTTATATATACAAAATAATTATACACAGTACACACACATATATTATGTAATCACAAACTTTTAATTGATAAAACTTTTGCCCAGCACTAATTACAATCCAATTCAATGTAAAAAAAAAAAAAAAAAAGCCTTCGTAAATGTATTACATGATTATCAAGTACAAACTCAGCGTGCTGGATTTTGATTTGCACAGACCAGATTAGTGACCTTTAGAACTTTAATGTTTAAATGCATTTCACTCCAAGGATACCTGATCCAAGCTGTTTTTTGGCAAACAAAACTATGTGTGAGCTGGGTACTAATAGTCCTTATTTTGCAGCGCCCCAGTTTTGCCTTGGTATTCACTCCAGAACCTAAAGTTTAACATTGATTTACATAAAGGCAAACAGGGAATCAGTGAGAACATTTTACTCTCTCTGACTGGAAACTAATCCAAAACTGTGACCAGGGGCCCCTTTAGATCTCATGTTACAGAGCATGAGAAGGAGGTTTAACAAAGAAACACACAGCCGTTTGCCTGTTTTGGCCTGTCTTATATAGTGTTGTTGGATGTGATTATATCTGTGTTAAATGTGTGTGTATAAATTTTGGAAATCCACAGCTTGTTTTGGCAGTGTTTGCACAAGACAACCAGAGCGTCGACAGGATTGGCTGAGTCATACAAAAGGTACAGTAAACCTCCCTGGATGTTTTTGTTCAGCACGTATACTGGTAATGCCTCAAACAAAGATCAATACTAATGTGCTAAAAAGCAGATATTTTCATAATGTGTTAGGTGATTTTAAAATCCTTGATCTGTGGACACATGGCTCGATATATCCTGCTAAAATGCCTCTTGATGGTGTGTTTTTTATTTTGGTATGGATTAATAGAGTGTCTGAGGTTTGATGCTGTGCTGGATGTGCATATTTGAGCTACACCGTGCAGATAGGTCGGAAAAAAAAAGCCAGTGGGAGGAGCTGGGGGGGTGATGTGGGATTTAGGAAAGGAAGAAAAAGAGAGAAGTTCCTAACAGTAAGGACTCGACCATCAAGGATGAGACAAGTATCTTGTACTGGACAGCTGCAGAGTTTTTGTTTTTGCTTGTTACTTCAAGATCTGGAGATTATTACGATATGATTTGTTCCAGTTAACAAATGGATTATTATCTGAAAACACAAACAGGTAATTCCAGTGTAGTGATGTAGATGCTGGACAGATCAAACATAAACACAGAAATGCTGTTTTCTTTTAATGCGCTCTCATATATCATTCCTGATGCTTGCTGGTAAATGTTATGAAATTCTGAAAGGTTGTATGGTTCAGGGCCAAACTTGTTGCACTTTAAATTGGTTTCAGACAGTTGGTTTGGTTTGTATAAAATTGTTCAAATTGTGCCCCAAAATGTATATAGCCTTAATTTATTTTATGTATAGCGTATATGATAATGTATATTTCACTGACCGGCAGTGTGGCAACAGTTTTTCTAACCCAAGACACAAAGTAAGGAAGGAAGGAAGGGGCCATGTAGGAAGATCATGGCCAAATTCCAGGATGACAAATGCATTGAAAGTCTTTGGGATGTGCTGGAGGAGACTTTACATTGCATTGTCAATACAAGATCTTGACCAAAAATTGATGCACCTCTTAATGGAAATAACATCACAAAATGTATTTCCATTGACAAGGCAAGAGTCCAGCACTCTGTAAAGCCTCCTCCAGCACATCCCAAAGACTTTAAATTAATTTAAGTTCTGGACTGTGAAACTGATTCTTCACGCTCCTCACAACCATTCTTTCACAGTTTGAGCCTGTTCAATCTTGACATTGTCATCCTGGAATATGTCAAATAAGAGAGAGGCCTCACTATGCATAAACTCTTTTATTCGGCGCGTGCCTTCTTCGGTGTACACCGAACAAAGCACGCGCCGAAACGAGTTTAAAATAAAAGAGTTTATGCATTGTGCAGCCTCTCTCTTATTTTATGTATTCAAATCATCCAGCCCAGCACTCTTAAAGTTTAAGTATAATCATTGACTGAAGCCTGCTCTTATCCTCACATACATCCTGGAATGTGGCCATGATGTGTCTTCTACATGGTTGTTTATGAAATGAAAAGCCACACACTCCATCAATCAGGGTTAGAAGAACTTTTGCCAAACATATAACTAGAAACATAAGAATCATTACAATAATGATCCAAACAGAGACTTTTTTTTTTGGCCGGGCTGTAATACAATATTATATAAGATGTGCATATGTAGTAATGCTGAAGGTTGTGGGAAGAAGGAGACGGGAACCGGCGAACATTCAAACATTTATTAACATAAAATAAACTGCCAGCAGCCCCTCGCGGACGACTGCTGGCTTCAAAATAAAACATAAACAATACCTGCCAACAAAGAACGCATCAACTAAAATCAGGCCTGTTCCTCTCTCGATCTTCAGCGTCGTCGCTCCTCCTTTATGCTTCCGCTCCTCCGTGAGAGATGCGAGACCGGTGCGTCTCACAGGTGACGTTCATTATACCACTCACGCCACCGGCGCCGTTCTCTCACGTCCCTCGGCTTCGTCCTGTTCGCCACAGCATACAATAAATGAAGGCTGTATAAATTTTGTGGCACAATTGGAGCATTTTTATACAATCCAGACCAACCTCTGCCTTCCACACATGTTTCCTGTTTATATTTCCATTTTTCAGTTACAACCATGTCTATTGTATATGCGAACTATTTATTTTAGGAGAAAATACTTAAATTACTAAAATTGGAAACATCTTACTCTCTCTGTCTCTCTCTCTCTCTGTATTTACAGCTTTCTAAAAGATGGATTTGAGGTCGACACAACTCTCTGCACTGACATGTCTGGTCTTTGTGTCGTGCTGTTGTCATGCTGGAAATATCCTGGTGTTGCCTGAGGATGGCAGTCACTGGGTGAACATGCAAGTCATCATGAGAAGTCTCCACACCCGCGGCCATAGCCTCACAGTGGTGCGTTCGTCTCAAAGTTGGTACATCAAAGAGAATTCCTCCCTCTACAACACCGTCACCGTCAACCCAAAGGAGATCGAAGACGTCGGCCCTGACTTCTTTAAGATGTTGATAGAGAGGTCGCTAGCACTACAAAGGATGTCGCCCTTCGTTCGCTTCTTTGAACAACAGAAAGATATCACCAACATGCTAAAGGTGTTTCACAACGTAGCGCTTCAAATGATTTCCACCATTTTGGATGATGCAGCGCTTGTCGAACGCTTGCGAGACGCCAAGTTTGACCTTCTTCTAACAGACCCGGCGTTCCCAATCGGAGTCCTTTTAGCCAATTTCCTCCACCTTCCCTTGGTTTACAATGTACGTTGGCTAAATGCTGGGGATGCTCACATGCAAATCGCTCCATCCCCTCCATCCTACATCCCAATGTATAATTCATTGCTCCACGACCAAATGAGCTTCATGCAACGGACGGAAAATTTCCTACGGCATCTAACCAGCCTACTTCAGGAGCGATGCATAATCGTGCCAATTTACAGCGAACTCCTTGAGCGCCACTTCCCGCCTGGCACTGATCTTCTCTCAGTGCAACAATCTGCTGACATTTGGTTGATGAGGGTGGACTTTGTTTTTGAGTTTCCACGACCCACCATGCCTAACGTGGTCTACATCGGTGGCTTTCAATGTCAGCCGGCTCAAGCCCTCCCCGAGGATCTGGAAGAGTTTATGCAGAGCTCTGGAGAGCACGGAGTAGTTATCATGTCTTTGGGAGCTGTGGTCGGTGCTCTCCCTAAAACGATCACAGAAGCCATTGCTACAGCCTTTGCTAAGATCCCTCAGAAAGTCGTGTGGAGGTACCATGGGGAACGACCCTCGACCTTGGGAAACAACACTTTACTTCTAGAGTGGTTTCCTCAGAATGATCTCCTTGGCCATCCGAAGACTCGCGTGTTTGTATCTCATGGCGGCACCAATGGTATCTTTGAAGCTATTTACCATGGAGTCCCCATCTTAGCGTTACCGATCCTCTTTGACCAGTTTGACAACGTTCTGCGGCTGCAGGTTCGAGGTGCGGCTCGAGTGCTTCAAGTCGCAACGCTCACGTCGCAAGAATTCCTCGAAAGCCTCAAAGACGTCCTGGAGAACCCGCTGTACCAAAGCAACATCCGCAAACTGTCAGAGTTGCATCGCGATCGGCCCTTGTCTCCTCTTGATAGTGCCACTTTTTGGATTGAGTATGTCATGAGACACAAAGGAGCAGCTCATCTTCGTTCTGAGGCTAATAATTTGCCTTGGTACTCGTACCACATCCTAGATGTGTTGGCATTTTTACTGGCGTTGACTGCGATTGCTCTTTTGACCTCTGTATATGTCTGCAAGCTTTTGTGTTGCAGGAAGTCAATCAAAAAGAGGAAGGTGGACTGAACTGAGCTTTTGATATGCTCTTGTTCTATATGTACTTGTTGCAAAACTGGGTGAAACTAAACTAAATGTCATGCAGTTTGCAAAAATATGGTCCATTTAGGATTTTCACATGAAATCTTATTTTCCAAGTCATGAAATGGCGAAACATCTGCTGATAAATGCATTCCAGCCAAGGTCATGGGTTTAATTCCCTGGGAATGCATGCACTGAGAGTCTCATGCATGGTGAACATACATTTGTTTCATTACTGTGGCAACCAATGTGGATGTGTTCACAAAAACAACTGTAGGCCAAGTTGTACATGCAATTCCTGAATATTGTTTAGCAATATTTTAGTGTGTATGTTTTTACAGTATTAGATGAGATGTTAACAAGTATAGTTGATATACTTTATGGTTGTGACTGCTAAAAAAAAAACTAACGTAAATGGAATAATAAAGCATATATACTTTGTATTTTAAACTACATTCTCAGAAAAAAAAATGGGGAAAAATGGTTCCCTTTAGGGGTACAACAGCTTGTCACTGGGACAGTACCCTTAAAAGGACATCTTTGTACATTTTTTTCCTCCCTTAAAAGGTGCATATTAGTAGCTATAAATATTTTAGGGGTAAGAAAAAAAAGGGACAAAGATGTCCCAAGTACTGCCCCAGTGACAAACTGTTGTACCCCTTAAAGGTAAAATTGTTGCAATTTCTTTCTAAGAGTGTATGCTATTCTAAGTGTGGTGTCTTCACCAAATCCTCAACACATAATCTAGTGCCTATTAAGAAGCCAACAAGATGTATTCCCTGTTCAGCCTTGATATTGTTCCCTCTCCCACTGTGAATGTGTTTTTAATCATCATTAAAGGTTCAATAGGCAACGTCTTTGCTTGTTTCAATTCTAATCCACTTCCTGGTATTTCCTATCTCAGGTCATGAATTCTTTCCTGCTCTCATTCATTTACCACATGTTCACATCTGCAGAATAAAAGCGAATAAGCAGCATTCATAGCACACTACACAGACAGCCATGTTTAAAAATTGGGCATATTTAAACTAATACAATTTATGGATCATCACTCGCCAGCCACTTTCTTTTACATGGTTAGTACATTAGTTTTAGTTTCACAGTGGTCAGAAATAGAGAATCATCAGACCAGGCCACATTTTTCCAATCTTCTATTGCCTCAGTTTCTCAGCAGACAGGAGTGTCTTTTGCAGATGTAGTCCCTCTTCTTCAAGATTGGACATGTTGTGTGTTCAGAGATGCTCTTATGTGTTCAGAAATGCTCTTGTGTGTTTAGAGATGCTCTTCTGTGTTCAGAGATGCTCTTGTGTGTTCAGAGATGCTCTTCTGTGTTCAGAGATGCTCTTGTGTGTTCAGAGATGCTCTTCTGTTTTCAGAGATGCTCTTATGTGTTCAGAGATGCTCTTCTGTGTTCAGAGATGCTCTTATGTGTTCAGAGATGCTCTTGTGTGTTCAGAGATGCTCTTCTGTTTTCAGAGATGCTCTTATGTGTTCAGAGATGCTCTTCTGTGTTCAGAGATGCTCTTATGTGTTCAGAGATGCTCTTGTGTGTTCAGAGATGCTCTTCTGTGTTCAGAGATGCTCTTGTATGTTCAGAGATGCTCTTCTGTGTTCAGAGATGCTCTTCTTCAGGTCTCGGTTGTAACGAGTGCTGATTTGAGTTACTGTTGCCTTTCTAGCATCTTGAACCAATTATTCTCCTCTGGCCTCTGGCATCAACAAGGCTTTTTCTCCCACAGAACTGTCGCTCAATGCTCTCCTTTTTCGCCCCATTCTCTGAAATGATTGTGCAAAAAAATCCCAGTTAATCCTCAGTGTCTGAAATACTCAGACATGCCCAAAATTGCCACCCAAGGATTACTTTGTTCTCAAATGCACATTGGCTGGTAAAACATCTATTGTTTGCTTTTTACATTGTGTCGATACACCAATCAAAACAGTGTCCAGTAAACGTGGAGGGGTGTCACAGGGGACATGGAAACGAGTGTAAGGGTGTTACAGCTTGTCTCTCAGTGGCCCTTCCGTCTGAAAGAACAGCCTGGACTCTCTCATATCTCTGCCGCACATAATGGCCTGTAGGCAGGAGGGTGTTTTTGTTCTGAAGGAGAAAGGCTTCAGGATGTTGCTGCTCAAAAGCAGTAGAAGTGGCTTCCTGCTGGGGGAAATGATCAAAAAGCCAGACCAGCCCCTGGTTGGACACTTTCCACTCGAATTCATACACACACATACAGGTTCATGCACATGGAGCTGGACCTGCAGAAGACGCTCTCCAGACCTAATCGAGGTGAGGATATTTTTCATTTTTTAAATAAATTATGCATATTCTGGAACTGTAGTTTGTTGATTGTTGTATATCGGATGACAAACATTATTTTTTTTAGTGGAACCGTGTCATGTGACGTTTCTGTGCTCTGCTAAGGTTGCTTAATCGTTGTCAGAGGTGGATGGAAAAACTAAGAGGAGTGGAGAGGTTTGGTTCAACATGTTTTAATGAAGAGTTTGAAGATTCAAATGTCATGGACAAGTCACACCCATAGAAACCATGATTCTGAGTAAGTTATCAATAAAGTTATCTGAGTAAGTTATACAACAAAAACAACTAGAGATGCACATTATTACAATTCTGGCCGATAGCGACTGATATATTTTTCATGTTATGAATGATTAACATTAAAATTTGTTTTGTCTAAATAAATTTTTTAAAAAGTTTTTAAGTTAAATTAAGCATCGCAGCGTACCGATCAAAAGCTTGGGTTTGGTATTTATAGCATTTATCATCTTATTTATAGCATTTAGTTTCTGTATTTATTTGATAAAAATACAGTAAAATAATTAAAATATTTAAATATTTAAAATAAACTGTTTTCTATTTTATTATATTTTTTCCTGTGATCGAAGCTGAATGTTCATCATCATTACTCCAGTCTTCAGTGTCACACGATCCTTCAGAAATCATTCTAATATGCTGATTTGCTGCTCAAGAAACATTTATTATTATTATTATCAATAATGAAAACAGTTTTTGCTCTGCTTTGTATTTGTGGAAACGGTGATAAATTTTTTTCAGGACTCTTTGACGAACAGAAAGTTCATTTATTTGGAATAGAAACCTTTTGTGAAGTCTTTACTCTCAATTCTCATCAAATAAACGTGTCCTTGCTGAATAAAAGTATTAATTGATTTAAAAAACAAAAACAAACTTTTGAATGGTATTTCATTTACTAAAGAGTTGTTCATTTTTAAAAAAAAGTTGAACGTTAGATGATGACAAAGTTCAATTCAATGCAAAAATGCATGCGCAGTTAAATATCCAATATCGACCAATACTGATTCTTATGAATCTCAAAAATATCCAGTATCTTTGAATTACCAATATTTTCTGCATTCCTATTGATAACCTACTGTATAGTGAACATTGGAAGTGTTCATGTTGACTACTGTTATTCTTTCCCCTTATTTTCCACAGACCTGACCAATGGGAGCTGCCAAATCCCTCTGGCAAATGACCGATTGGGTCTGACCTACATCTACAGCCTTGCCTTCTCTATCGGACTCCCGGTCAACCTGCTGTCCCTGTGGGGCCTGTACCAGCTCGGCCGGTCTGGTGGAGGCGGCTGCCAGCTGGTCTATATCCTCAACTTACTGCTCTCAGATCTTCTCCAGCTCCTCACCTTGCCTCTGTGGATCCTTTACCTGCAGGGAGACCATCGCTGGCCTTACGGGTCTGTGACGTGCCAGCTAGTGGGCTACGTTTTCTACGTTAACCTCTATGCCAGCGTCATTTTCCTTTGCCTCATCGCCCTGGACCGCTGTCTAGCGATCGTGTATCCTCTTAGCAGCCGTGGCGTACGGAAAGTGCGCGTGGCAGCCTTTTCTGGGGTAGTTGTATGGACGTTGATATTTCTGTTCTGCCTGACTGGCCTGTACCCATCTGTGTTCGAGCCCCAGAGAGAGCTGTGTCTGGAGCAGTACCCTGTTAGCACCAGATACGCTTACTTCAAAATTGCCACAGTTGCTTTAGGGTTCCTGATGCCCTGCTCTATACTAGGGTAAGTGAAAGACACATGTTTTGGAGTTTCAGTGCAGCAATGAAATAATGCTCTTATTGGATCCAGATCTAATCATTTTTTTAAAAACACATTAAAAACAGCTGATTCCAGCGCAAACCCTCTTTTGATGTTAAAAAAAATTACTGTCAGGTTTTACTAAAGAAACTCAGAGAAAAAACAGTGCTGTAAAGGCGTGGCTGACCATTTCAGACACAACATGAATGGGAGGAGAGTGTTTAAATGAATCCTGCAAGGTGATTTACGTAAACAATCATATTTTTTTAAACGGTTACCAGTTACCACACAATACAAATATTAAAGCCCAAAAAATA
This sequence comes from Semotilus atromaculatus, assembly GCA_031834385.1. Classification (NCBI taxonomy): domain Eukaryota; kingdom Metazoa; phylum Chordata; class Actinopteri; order Cypriniformes; family Leuciscidae; genus Semotilus; species Semotilus atromaculatus. The sequence continues at coordinate 34,404,168 of JAULUF010000009.1, forward strand.
CTTTCATGTAGTAAAATCACTAAAAGCCTTCCTTCCGCTGGAAAAAAAATAGTCCCTGACCGTGAACAGCAACAGAAGTTACATTATTTTGCCTTTAGATGGCGGCAAAAGACTTTATGAGTGAGTCAGTCAATTAAAGAAGACTTTTATATTGAAAGGACTGAAACTTGTGAACACGGAGAAGCAAGACAATGGCGCGTGTCAGGGCACGGGAAAGCCCCTTGTGGTGTGTTCACACCGAACGTGAATAGAGCGTCAAATACGCGTCTATCGCGAGTTAGACGCTTGAACATTTTGAACCCATTCGCGTCACTCGCGAATAAAAAAACAACAACACAATTTCTTTCTGGCATACGTTTCCGTCAATTCTGAAATAAAAGATATTGCTGGTCTGTACTTGTTGTGAAAGTCCCAAATACGGAGGAAGGAAAACCAAACACCGACGTGTCTGGGTTCACAGCACCATCCAGAGGCGCACTCAACTGTGTGAATTTCTTCGCTTATTTTTGTCCAAGCTATTTCCTTTATTGCCCGGTCTCTGTAAGCATACGACGTAGTATCGTATATTTCAGGTACACACAGACGGCAACAATTATCATCTCCTCCATTTTCGACAACGGTAATAGACCGGACGTATCAATTAGCTCTTCGTTGATTGGCTGGCGCAACAAAGCGTCATGCGAATCTTCCGCTCGAGTTTGAATTTTTTAACTTGCGCGGAAGACGTTCGCGGCAAACGCGTCGCCCAATTCACGTCATTTGCGACGCCCGGCTTCGAATGATGCGTCTATTCGCGTCTTTGCATTGACTTTGTACGTAATCTACTTGCGCAAATAATTAAATTCGCGTTCGATGTGAACACACCATTACTGTTAAAAGGAGAAGACTTCGCAGCGAACATTCACACTGATTCTTAATTACGAATATAGGACTGAGCTGATGGAAAATGCTATGCTATAAATGGTACATTCGCTTACTCGATCTCACACAATACTCGACTCTTTTTAAACCTTCAAAGAACAATATCAATGAGAACATGTTTACGTTGCTAAGAGTGCCCTAGTACAACTAGGGGTGTTGTGTAGTGATACATATAACCGTTGGGTGAAGCGGTCGTAGACGTGTTTTATCCGGTTTTATCGTGAATAAATAAGGGCTATAATTGACCAGTCAGAATCAAGATCTGGAAATAACCATTTTAAAAGGTGTGCTATAATTTACTGGCATTTGTGCCATTATTTACCAGATGCTAATTTGTGCTGTTCTTGGTAGATTGCATTGGTCAGGCCAGTTGCTTTGTTCTTTAACTTGTGCTCATCAGTAGATCATCCACAGAACGTTCCATTCCCATTTGTGCTTTTATGGGATTGCTCTCCCATGACTCTAATTTCCCCTGTTTTGTAAATCTGGCCCTAAAAATGGCCCAACTTGCACATGCAGTACAGTCATGCCCAAAAGGTTTGACAGTGACATACATTTTGTCAAATTTTGCTACTTCAGTTGCTGTGGTGTTGATTTCTAGATTATTGAGCAGAGTGATCAGATGCATTTGAAATAATTTCAAAAAGCTTCATTGGCCAACAAATATTTACTTTATCACTGTTTTTGGGCCTGGCCCAAAATAATGAGCTAACATCATCATAATCAAATCATCAGCACATGGGAAAGTGTGAAGGAGTACTAGTCAGGTGAAATCACTCTGACTCTATACACCTCAAAGAACCATTTACCGGATCATCAGGAACTTCGAGGAGAGCGGATTTAACTGCAGAAAATAAGGCTTCAGGACGTCCCAGACTGTTCAGCAAGCACCAGGCGCTGCTCAATATTGGCAGGAGGTGGTGTGTGTGCATCTGCACAGTGAGAGAAAGACTTTTGGACAAGGGCCTGGTGTCAAGAAGTTCAGCAAAGAAGCCACTTTCCAAGAAAAACACCAAGGACTGGTTTCCAGGTTTCTCCAGGAAGTGCAAGAATTGGACAGCAGAAGACTGTGGATTTATTTTCTCTGATGAAGCCCCGTTCTGACTGTTTGGGACATCTGGAAAATCGATTGACTCCACAGAAGAAAAGGTGAACGCTACTACGGGTCCTGAGACCAACCAGTGTGTGGGATTGCTTTTTATCCAAGTTCTCTCACAATTCTGCCCAAAATCACTGCCAGGAGTAAAGAATGGTATTTCTCTCCCAACGATCCAGGAGCAATTTGGTGAAGATCCGTGCATTTTCTAGCATGATGTCACAAAGCAAGATTGATAATGAAGGGGCTCGGTGATCATTACATTGAAATGTTGGATCTGTGGTCAGGCAACTCCCTGGATTTAATCCTAAGAATTTGTGGACAAACTGAAGTCCTCAAATTGTGATCTACTCACAATAAGACATGAATGGATCGCCATTAGACAGGATTTGGCCTAGAAGCTGCCAGAGTGAAGAAGATGGGTCTCAACACTGTAAATATTGACTCTTGGCATATATTCAGGGACGGATTATGACTTGTCAAGGCCCTGGAGCCAGTTATCTCCAAAGCCCCCCTTAACTCACCCCCCTCCCCTCCTCCTTGTTTAAATAAAATGAAACCTTGTTGCCTTGGCAATAAACTGAAATAAATTTTAGTTGAAATGGAAAACAATATTATTATTATTATTATTATTATAGTTGAAGTAAAACTATAGTAAAAGTTCAAATAAAAAAGACAAAATCACACAACAAATTTACTAAAAATAAAACTAAAATTAACATGAAAAAAAACCTAACATATACACTAACACTGTCTTTTCTAATATGAGCATGTTTTTTTATTTAATTTTGTAAAATACATTTCATTTTTACATCATAAAGAAAAATTAAATAAAATACATCAAAAAGATCACCATTAAAAGAATGGAATTTCATGATTTTTGTTATTATTTCTTAGGAATGCATGCATGGTGCAACCATATAAACAGAAACTTTTATGTTAGATGCGATTAATCAATTTGACAGCCTTAATATATTTAAAATATATTTTAGATTTTTACTATGAGGTTTCACTTCATAACTTTTTAAGCATAATTAATTTAAAATGTTTGACGAAAATGGTATAAACAGTTTTCATACACAATGAAACCAACATGAAGTACACAAGTACTACATGAGTACATTTCTAAGAACATGGCACATGTTTTAAACTAGATTTTGAGGGGTGAGATCCAGAGGGGTGTAAGTGACATTTTAGTTGAGATGGAGATAGTCTTATATATATATATATCAAGCGAAAGCTCTTTATGAGCTCTTTCAAAGGACACAATTCAGTGCTTAATCAATCTGGAGTTATTCATTATAAGCCATAAAGACTTAACTCTGAACATACTTACCCAGTTTGTGCTTCTTTTTTTTTTTTTTGGCATTGGGAAATGTATTGTGGGTGAAGGCTCTGGATACCACATGTAACCCAGATAGGTTAACTATGTGAAGAAAACAGTTTTTAACTGCCTGAAGATCTTAAGCTTATTTCTTGGAAAAGATCTGCATGATGATGGAGAAAATGAAAACATCCAAAACCATGACCAACCAAAACAGAAAGACACACTCCCGAGAACATTAAAAAAAAACATGATGAGAGATGCAAGAACAGTCCTCGTTCACTTCTGATCTCGAACAAGTGCTGACCACTCGTAACGTGAGCGAGTCTATATTACTCAAGGAAGTTGAGCACCTACAACCTTACAGTCTATGAAGTAGCAAACTGCTACATGTGGCTTGAAGGTGAAGAAGATCATATCTGTCCTCTCAAAAACAAAACCAAAGATGCAGTGAGAGAAACAGAAAATCAAGTGTCTGCGCTACACAAGAGGACCCAAAAGGTATTCAGTTCAAATATGAACTGGCCAGTTGGATAGTTGGATAACCTCCTTTCCAGATTTTCCAGTGAGCAACGCAGTCGACCATATCCTTTCGTTATCCCCTTCACATAAATGTCTAATCTCGATTCTCTATAACACCATATGCAATGTCTCCATACGCATTCTTTGCAGGATGTTAGGAGACTTTGGGAGAATGACCCCGGGGAGGAATTTACAGATGTTCATTGGAATGAATGAAGCTTTATAATTGTCTCAGGCGTACAATTACGCCCAGCCTGCATGGGCTTACAAGACTCCAACATTAGTTTACAGAAACAAAAAGACTGATATACAAAATAGACAGGTCCAGAGTACATCGAATACATTGCTCCCAAATAAAGACAACCATTAGAAACTAAATAATAATAGTACATACAGTACTGTGCAAAAGTTTTAGATCGGTAAGATTTTTTATGTTTTTAAAAGAAGTCTCTTCTGCTCACCAAGGCTGCACTTATTTGATAAAAAAATAATAAAAAAAACAGTAATATTGTGAAATATTATTACAATTTAAAACAGCTGTTTTCTATGTGAATATACAGTAAAGTGTAATTTATTCCTGTGATCAAAGCTGAATTTTCATCATCATTACTCCAGTCTTCAGTGTCACATGATCAGAAATTATTATAATATGATGATTTGATGCTCAAGAAACATTTATGATTATTATCAGTGTTGAAAACGGTTTTTTACATTTTTATTTCATGATGCTATGATGAATAGAAACTAAAAAAGAACAGCATTTATCTGAAATCTAAAGCTTTTGTAACATTAAACTCTACCCTTCAAAAGTTTGGGGTCAGTAAGAATTTTAATTTTATTTTGGGGGGAAAGAAATGTAATAAATCAATACTTTTATTCATCAAGGATGAGTTAAACTGATCAAAAGTTACAGTAAAGACATTTATAATGTTAGAAAATATTCTATTTTAAATAAACGCTGTTCTTTTGAACTTTCTAGTCATCAAAGAATTTTGAAAAAAAAAATGTACACAACTGTTTTCAACATTGAAAATAATAATGAATGTTTTTTGAGCATCAAATCATCATATTAGAATGATTTCTGAAGGATCATGTGACACTGAAGACTGGAGGAATGATGCTGAAAATTCAGCTTTGATCACAGGAATAAATTACACTTCACTATATATTCACATAGAAAACCGCTGTTTTAAATTGTAATAATATTTCACAATATTAGAAGAGACTTCTTTTAAAAACATAAAAAATCTTACCGATCTAAAACTTTTGCACAGTATTCTCATTTATTCAAATGACCACCCATATAAACCCATAATCATACACAGAACAAAATTAAATCTAATTACACAAACTAGCTTGCCTTCTTTTCCAAGCCTTTGAAACAACGTTTTCAAACTTAAATACATTATAGTTAAACAAGCAAAATCATTTTTGATCATCAGCACACAGCACATCAGCACATTTTGGTCATCATAATGTGTACAATACAAAAGGACATGTAATTGGAAGGCTGTGCTTGACTCATACTCATGAGTTCATACATCTTCTCCTTGTGCCAGACACAGCGTGATACAACCTAAAATAGTTCTAAGAGCACACTTAACCAAGACAAGGCTGGTGAAAATCTTCCCTAATGTGGACCCTGCGTGCTCTCGCTGTAAAGGCCAGCCAGCGGATTAGATTGTATACATGTGTTCTGGTCCTGCCCTAAACTTAATACGTTCTGGGCCAACATCTTTGGTGCATACACTAAGATGCTTCAAAAAAACATTACTCCCAATCCTGTAAGTGTCCTTTTGGATTTTTTTTTTTGTGTGATTTTTTTATACATATTTGACTGGACTTATTTAGATAGGTTATTTTGATTATTATTTTTATTTTATCCCTCTCTTTATGTACTCCACTCATTCCTTTTTCTGTACTGGTAATCACTTATTTTGTAACGTTATTCTATATTGTATGTATATGCTCCTCCTCCTGCAATCCTTCATTGGAGAAGCACTTCAATGGACAATCATTCTTGGGAAGATCTGGATTTAAAGGGACAAACTGGCAAGAGAGAGACAAATCACTGCTGTGAAAAAGAAAGACTTACATACTTACACTGAGCACGGATCGTAGTCTTACGTGGACTTCTATCAGCCCGTCAGATAGGCTATCTCGTGCAAATCCATATGAAATGCTCTTTATGACACATATTGTTTTTGTTATGTTGTCGTGACCTCTATATTTAGTAACCTACCGTTCTGGAGCCTATTTTAAGTTGGTTAAATGGCAAAATGTTATTAATTAGTTGTTAATAATAATTAGCTATTTAATTAATTACTTCAGTATCATTCAGTTAATGCACTGTAAAAAAATAAACAATAAATAAAAAGTAGCAGCCTTGGATTTTAAGTACAATCAACTAGGATGTTTAAGTAATTTCAAATTAAGTTATATTAAACTGACTTTAAAAAAAAAGTATTGAATCTTGTAAAACGTATAAAAAAAGTAGAACATTTCTCAACGAGTTAAAGCAATGTAAACACGTATTTGCTATCATATTTATTTTTAATAAAAAAATATCAGACTAAATGGTAAAATAGTGTTCAATAAGTTTACTGTCATCCATGTGTGTTCACATTTTTCATAATAAAAGATTGAAATCAGTAAACAAAGTCAGATCAAACAATGGTAATTTTTTGTTTTGGCCCTCCTGTACAGTTGGTGAAGTGTCACTGACCGGTTCTCACCTCTATCGCAGACGCTCTTATTTGTCAATGCCTATGCAAACTTTTTAGCAACCCGTATTTATTTGCACATTAGAAACGTGTTGTCTCAGCACACACACAGCCCCAGGGATGAATGCATATACCTTTGCATTGCAAAGATGACAAAACAGATACAACGTCTGACTCTTTAAAGGAATGTTACTTTAACACAATCATAACCACATCATTCTTAACCCTCTGGCCTTTCTTTGCTCTTATTCACATTCAGGTACACCTCGGCCCGAATCGGGTTGACTCTACGAAACTCCCCGTCTGTCCCGGATCACGAACGCCGCAGGATCGTCGCCACCCTGGTTGTCATCACTGTCATCTTCATTGTCATTTTTGCACCTTATCATTTAGTGGTCGGCTACAGATTTGTCACCCTGCTTCTTACGGAGAGTGAAAAAGACCAATGTTCAGTGGAAGTGTCCCTCTACCTGTACTATCGAATCTGCTACGGGCTCACGAGCCTCAACACCCTCCTAGACCCTCTTTTCTACTTCTTTCTTTGCAACGACGCTCGCCAAGAGCTTCGCAGATCTCTCTTCTGCCCCTGCCGGGGTCAAAGGGCACACCAGGGATCACGAGTACAGACTTTTCCCAAAGGCCGTGCAGATGTTTAGCCGTCCTCTTGTGCAGATGCTAATCGGGGTTGGTGTCTTTGCATTGCATAGCACAAGGCATTGTGCTAAAACCAAGGTTTTTTTTCACACATGACATGAAAATGTCTTATCAGGCTGAGATTTGACTAATTACCTGTCGTGATGGCATTAAGACATGACTGGTATGAGACATTTGCACGTCCTCTGGATCGCGCACACCTTCAGCATCTTCAGTCAAGTGTGTACTCCTACACAGCCTGAGGAGACTCGAATACACGACTGTCTCTATATTGCTGAAAATACTTTATAAGGTCTCTACTGAGTTCAGGTGTAACCGTTCAAAATTTTGGGGGTTTTAAGCAAGGTCTCTTGTCCTCATCAAGGCTGCACTTATTTGAGGAAAAATGCTGTTAAAAATGACTTAAAATGTGTTTTAAAATTTAATTTATTCCTGTGATCAAAGCTGTATATTCAGCATCATTACTCCCGTCTTCAGTGTCACATGATCCTTCAGAAATCATTCTAATTATGATGATTGCTGTTTAAAAATTTTTTTTTTTCATTATAATGTGTAATCAATGTTGAAAATAGGTGTGCTGCTTCATATTTTGGATGAAAGCATGATAGGTTTCTTAATGTAAAAGTCTTTACTGTCCCTTTTGATCAGTTTTATGCGCCGTTGCTAAAGAAAAGTATTAAATTATTTATTTCAGTAAAAACACTGACCCCAAACTTTCTAATGGTATAGGCTAGTAGTGTATGTATTTTGTCCAACATCTGTAAAATCTGTGCCATGCTCTGTTAGTTGTTTTAACAGAAACACTAATCGTGTTGAAAGTGATACACAAGTTTAGCCTATCTATAGAAGTGGCTCAGGAAGGATTATAGAGAAAGCTGCATAAAAACCAAAGATCCTGGACCAGAGCAACTTTTTAAATGGTTTTTATGATTTCCAAATCATGTCTGACACCTCCTGGAAGATATATGCAAAGGCAGGCATAGGCCTACAAGAGTGAGTCTGCATGTGCTTGCTTTGGATGCATTTAACACTATGGGCTGAAATGTATACTATTTTCCAGCATACTGCAGCTATCAATATGTTCACTTCCGCAAGAAACTGGCTAATATCCACCCTTTTCCTACTGCGTTTTAGATTATGGAAGGCACTTCCGGTTTGGAAAAGTTCCACTCAAAAAGACTGGGGGAAAAAATAATAATTTTAAATCATACGGTTGCACCACATAAATAATCATTATCCGTCAGTTTGACTGAATGAGCTGTACAATTTCTTTCATTTTCCATGTTCAGCATCAGGATAATATAAGTAGGCTAGCCAACGCAACGCTTAGTATTTTAAAGTGGTAGCCTATTAACAATCAATAATGTATGGCGAGAGATCTTTCAGGCGCTGCATTATTTTCCTCCTGATTATTTTCTCTTTACCCCCTTTGTATTCCGCTGTAATAGTACCCTAGCTATAAAATATATTATGGTCTGCTGCAATCCCGATTTAATTTACGATAACTCTTAAATGGTGATTGGAAACTAAATTTTTCTCCTCAAATCCTCGTCTCTTTCCATGTTTGTTTACACGGATGCTTTAAAATGTAACTGTCCCCTTTTCACTTCTATCCCTATTTAGTAGTTTACAGTTTCTAAAGCATGTAGCCAAGATAAAATATTAATAATAACTCTGAAATGACATCACTTTCCAGCTAATACACATTGATTAAAGCGACCGATTTCGCTGCGAAATTAATCGGGCTTTTGGGATTATTCATGGTCAAATTTTCACTTTTACATTTCTTTGTAAATGCTTGATGATTGAAGAGTGAGTAGAATAATGTAATCTCACTGTACCCAGTTTTCAAAATAGTATTGTAGTAAAGCGAACCTTTACCTGATTGTTTACAGTTTAACGGAAGTTACTCCCACAATCCGCGCAAAGCGTCACGGGCGTAAAAAAGGTGGATATTCATAATGATGTACAGCTTTACTGTGTGCAGTTTATGCCGACTGTTTTTAAATAGAATGTGAAACAGTATGAGTATGCATCAATAAACACTTATAAACAGTAGGCCTAATCTGCTGAATTGTTTTCATATGGCCTTACCAAATGCAGTTCGTTTGTTTGTTATCTTTTTTAAGTCTGAATAAATAATTTGTAAAGAAAAGTGGTTGATATAGGCCTACTACTTCTGGTTCAATTGTCTCACTGTAAATAAACGTTCACTTCAAAACTGCATGAAAGCAGGTCCTAATTGATTTACAGGGCTGCCAAAAATGTGAAATGGATTTATTAAAAAGGCTTGAGTCTATATTATGGTGCCATCAGATAATCAGTGTTATCATGATGTTATTTTCCTGTGCCTCCAGTGTGTTAGGAGGAATGCATTCGAAGTAACGTGAGTTATGTAATCAGATTACTTTTTCAAGTAGCCTAACTAATGCATGACGAAAAAACTTTTTTGTTACTTTTTTGTAATAAAGCAAGTTACTTTTTTTCCCCATGTTTTGACTGACAGCTCTCCTGTCCGCATGCATGTTGAGAGGAATCGAGAGTAAGTGGGGATCATTTTACTTTTGGTGTGTGAATGGCACTTTACATTTGCCAAAAATAAACTTTTTTTTATTGTTTTTTTTGTTTGTTATTAAAAAACAAACAAGCCCAGCCCATGTGTAAAAAGTAACGCAATTATTAACGTAATGGATTACTACCCACCAAAGTAACTATGCAATTAGTTACTTTTTTGGGGAGCAATGCAATATTGTAACACATTAATTTTGAAATAACTTCCCCCAACACTGGTCCTAAACCATTTAAAGCCCAAATTATTGACTAATTGAATAAATTTCAAACCAATTTAATAAGCACATTTAATAAGCACTAAAACATTTTTTAAATAAAAGCTAAAAATAGATAAATAATGTGTTTACCTTAAAAACATCTAGTATAATTGCAAAAAAAAAAGAAAGAAAGACATTTTAATATAATTAAAATTGTATTGCTAATTCAATTTTGTCACAACCTAAATTTTTTTTTTAGTTTTGAATACAGTGTAAACAGAAATCAATTCTCATTTCAGTAGTTCCTGATTGTGTGTTACACTCTGCGTGACTGACGTGTGATTCGGCATAATAACCTTAAAATGTTACTACAAAGAAGTCAGAAATCACACTGCTGTTTGTTAAATTAAATGTATGGCTTCTTGAGAGTGAGATAATATTTCAAAGTCTGAACAAGCCTGGAAATAATTTTTGGAGAAAATAAAACACCTCTACTCAACTTTTTAATTAAAAAGGCACTTAAAGAGACACTTAAGATTAAATTAATCTATTGCCAGACCACTGGATAATACCAGAAACCATTGTGTTACCAGTTCAGCTCTTTAATTTTTAGATGCACACTGATGATCTGTGGATAGAAAAGATGCAATTAGATACATTATTTATTTTTTCAGATTAAGATTTTTCCGGCTCAACAATACATTTAAAATCTTGAGAACAGACATATGGACATTATGACTCTATATACATTACCCTCTGTCTAATGTCACTACATGCATCTTTCATAAAAAGGGGAGCTTTGTGTTGTTTTCTTTGGCTAGCCATCACAGCTTATTTTTGACACTTTTCCTTGCACCTGTTCAGTGTGTCATGTAAAATAATAAATCTGCCTTAGTGAGAAAAATCTGCAAATTATAATGATTTCTGAAGGATCATGTGACACTGAAGAAATGTAAGTAACTTCAACATCCACTTTATATTTACACTTTGCAGTGTCTTGGATCTGTTCAGATATCCTCTGATGGGTGACACATGTCCTCCAACATCTGCTGTCTTCAGCTGTTACACCGTCAACCCCCTCCTGAGTTCCTCACCCTCTCATTTGGTCAAACTGTTTGACTTGTCATTCCTCACACATCAATTAGTCGACCAACATCCTGGAACAGTTTACACCTTCCATGTGTTGTTAAGTGGCCTATCAGACAATTTGGTGTAGCCTACTTTTTAGTTAAGCACTTTTGTTTCCTTTTGTATCAAATATCCTTTTGTAAGGTTTCACTATCAAAAATCTGTTAAAAAAAAAGTATTGTAAGAATATAGTTCAGTGGTAATGGCATTTGATTACATATTCCATGGTGTTTTAATGTTGCCCCGAATTATTTAAAACATTGCAATATGGCTACACTGGTTATAAAAAGCAGGAGTTTCAAGTAACATTTTAGATGAGTCCACTCCTGATTCAATCAGTTTTTGTGAATCAGTCAAAAACCAGAGACCAAATATAGCAACTAACTACACAACTGGCGCTAATAAGACAAACCCGGCGAACGAGGATCCGCGAGCACTGGGTCCGCGTCGACCGGCCCCCGACAATTCCACCAATCACAGTGCACGACTCTGCGTGAGTGGCAGCTCAGTACACCAATCATGACCACAAACTCTACAATGGGCGTGACTAGAGTGGAAAGGGGTGGGGATTTCGGGGTCATTCACAGACAGTCTTGCTGCTCCACTCTGACGGCGTGTGTTGGAGGGGAATGGTGAAGCAGCACAGCAGCACTACAGTCTTATTAAAGAACAAACGTCCCAATCAACGGCGTTTTCAGACGTAGTAGAAAGGATTCTCACGAAAAGCATATGCAAGGAACCGTGAGTTCAAGTGCCAGAAGGCGTCGGTGACCGTTGATCAACGGCTGCGCTAGCTGTTGTGCTAACACTCGTCATCAGACAACATCAATCCAATCCGTTTCTAGCTATAATACCGCGAGCTTTTCTCGCGCTTTAGCCAGCAGTCATTGAGTTGATTTGCCCCGCTGGAAAGGGTGTTGGAGCTGAACCCCTTCCTGTGGCTCCTGTGCTCCCCCGTCACCTTTGCCCCCCTCTTTCACCCGAAACACTGGACACACACAAGCGGCCGGAGAACGGCGAGAGGCCCGTAAAGCTGGGGGTGGTACCGGACTCGCTCGCTTTAGGAGCGCCTAAAGAAAGGCTCAGTCGTGGGGACTCGCCGACCAACATGGACGGGTTGGCTGTGGAGGTGCGCGGCTCCAACGGGGCCTTCTACAAGGTAACCTCATTTTAAACAACATTATGAAACCATAATGGTCAAGTGTACGCATTCACGAACAAGTCGGGACAGCTCAGGTGGGATGCAATGATGTGTATCACTTTCAAAGAGGCCTGAGATGTGCTGTGATGGGTTGGACCTGCTCGCTCGCTAACGTTAGTCATCGGCCTGTTTTGGATTGATTGTTTGATGTATTTCTTTGCTGGTAAACAGGGGAACCGCGGAGTCCTGCTAGCAGGTTAGCTAAGTTAATGAGTCTGTTGATGAGAAGCCTATGGTAGTGTCTCAAAATCTAATGAGCTTCCCTGCCTAGACGGCACTTCTGGGCTTCACAGTTGCTTTCATTAGAGGATGGGTGGCTCACTTTGTTTTGAGACACATGGGCCTGGTTTCACAGACAGGGCTTAGATTAAGCCAGGATTAAGTTCAATTATGACATTTAAGTAGCTTGGATAAACATTAGTGTGAATCTTGATGGTGTGAATGGCATATTTTAAGATATGTCAGTGCATGTTGCTTTCAGTTGAAACAGCTCAAACATGCATTTTAGTCTAAGCCTTGTCTGTGAAACCGGGGGATGATGGGACACTCCATCAGTGCTCGAAGGGATAGTTGGCCCAAAAATGAAATTTGTCATCATTTATCATCCTCATGTTGTATCAAACCCTTTCTTTCTTCTGTGGAGCCTCAAAAGGAGATGTTAGGGTATGACAGCGTTATTCACTGTCACTGCATTGTTTTTTTTTTTTTTAGGCAATAAAAGTGAAGAATTCTGATGTCATCATTCTTCCAAAATGAAGACTGAGTTTTTATTTTCGGATGAACTATGCCATTAAGACTAAGGCCACATGGTGTTTTTTTTTTTTTAATACATATAGTCCTGGTTTCACAGACAGGGTTTAGATTAAGCCAGGATTAAGCCTTAGTTCAATTTGTACATCTAAAGCAGCTTTTATTAACGTGCCTTAGAAAAAAGCATTACTGCTGTGAATCTTGAGACAAACATATCAGTGCAAGTTGCTTTCAGTTAAAACGGCTAGTCTGGGGCTCGTCTTAAACCTTTTCTGTGAAACCGGAGGATCAACTGTTGGCCTCATATGTATATTGGTGCCATTGGTTGTGTTTTTCACAAGCCTGTCCTCTTTGTTTGATCTGCTTGAGTTCAGGTTAGGCTGTAGGAAACCTCTCAGCTTTTGTGACAAAAAAGTGTTGCCTGTTGCGTCAACCGAATGGGCTGTGTGGACCAAAGACTCGTTCCAGAACTGTTGTTGCCTATGAATTAATTCAGGTTGAGCTGAGATCAGTCCCAGATGATAAACCAATCATGAGGTATTTAGGTATTGTGACCCTCCAGTTTTATCAAACTGCAGCTGTGAAGTCACACAAATGTTTCAGTGATTTCATCCATCTCTGTGGAAGTGTGAACAGAGAATTCAACAGAGCCCGACCCTGATGGAACAGACCATAAGAAGCATTTTTATTCCATAGGTAATATATAAGGATATGTTGTTTAGTGGTAAGGTGACAGTGACGCCTGTTTCAAGCTGTAAAACTGTGAGGGGCCGAAGCAGGTGCGAGAGGAACAGGTGATCTCTCTCTCTCTCTCTCTCTCTCTCTCTCTCTCTCTCTCTCTGCTGACACCCAACACTCTACAACCCCCCACCACTATTACTAACACACTCCTATCGGGTCTTATCCTTTGCTCTCTTTATGCCCGTTACACATTATATGATTTTGGGTCGTCCCAGATGAAACATGACCAATCGTGGCGATGATCTCTGTGGTCGTGGATCCTAAACGGTGGATCTACGTCGTACAGTGAGAGAGGCTCAAAGACGGCTGTTGTCACGGTCTTCAGACCAAAGATAGTCTGTGATCATTTCCTGACAATTCAGCACGATCATCTCTCAGTGCGTTTGCTGCTACGACCCTCGTGGACGGAGTAGCCAATAAACATGCAACACGAAATATTGATCAACTCGACATGCACTAAAACTTAAAAATATTTACCTCAAGCTCTGTTTCAACAGGTGTCATCATCATCATCAGTCTACATACATGTCGTACCCGAGATTATTAGATCCATGTCGTACGGTGTAATAATTTGTAAATTATCTTATAGGATTGCCAAAATCACACAGTCTTTAGCAGGCATTCCTTTTCCCTTTCGTGACCCATCATGTTGTTATGTACAAGATGAACTCTTGCCAATTTAGTCCCGCCTCTGTTTTGTTTATAAACACATTCTGCATTTCTGCTGTTAGCACTGTTTAACATGTAATCCCAAAAAACAAGTGCCTCCACTTTCCCTTCCCTTCTGTTCTGGGATTTAAGATCCCCTTGAAGTGCAACTACATGTTTCCAAAGTCTTGCTTGTGTAACCAGGTTATGAGTAGAAAAATCTTTAGCATTAATATTCAGAGTAGTGATCAAGGCAACTGATATGTGCAGATTATAACTTTTTCATGTCTTGAAATGTTTTTTTCTTTTGTTTTCCTTAAAGTAACTGTCTTTTTATAAGACCTGTTCATAAGTTTGAAGTATGAAAGTCATTTCTTTTACACATGCAGTTTAACTTCAAGGTTTCTTCGAGGTTCCCCAATGTGGGCATGAATGGCAGTCTCCGTCATAGATCAGTTATCTGCCACTCGTCCTGTTGCGGTCTGTAGTGTCACATTCCCAGAACGAGCACCCTAACGTAAGCCTCCATGCCTCTCAGGCGTAGGGCTGGGTATCGTAACAAAATTTTCGATACCGATACCGATACCGATACCTTGACTTCGATACCGGTTCCTGAACGATACCTTTTTCGGTACCAATTTTAGGAAATCCGTTTTAACAATATTACATTACCTTTCTTTTTTTCAGTTTGTTGACTTTTTTACACTCATATTTTGAGTCTGTAAAAAAACCCAAATGCTAAACTTTTCTATGTTTCCTAATCATTTAACAACATGTAGGCCTATTCTTTACTTCAATGAGCTCATTGTTTCTGCCTTAATGCATTGTTTAACAATAAAACAATGAAAATTCATTGAAATGCATTACACACAGTCACTCGATCACCTCTAACAGATCACAAATTGTAATTTAGACACATGCATTTTCTGTAAAGCTGCTTTGAAACGATATTTGTGAAAAATGATATACAAATAAATGTGAATTGAATTAAATATACCGTAAAACTTCAAATAATAGCCGAGTCCCAAATAGACGCCTGTCTCTTTTACACGCCTGGTGTGGCGACAGGTTTAGGTAAATAAAGGCCGGTCTCAAATAGAGGCCGGGTCTGTTTTTTAGTTTCGGGTTGTATTTAATCCTCTAAAACCCGTCGCATCGTCCGCTTTTTGGCGGCCGGGTCGGTGAATGATGTAGAATAACTGCTGTTCTTGACAGGGCGCAAACGAGCAGAGAGAGCGCGCGCGCGAGAGAGAGAGAGAGAGAGCGCGCCCCGGCCGCGCGCGCGCCCTCTCACGTCTTCAAACAACACGAGCGCTGTCTTGATCTCTCTCCCTCGCGTATATTAATCAAAATCTATTGACACGATAGTAAAAGGTCGGAAGACCGCAGTTTCACGTGGAGCATTTGGAGATTTTTAGAGATTAGAGACTCTAGGAACAACATCTCAATGAACAACATCTCAACACTAAATTATAAAGGCCTGTCTCATATAGACGCCTGTCTCAAATACAAGCCGGTGCAGTTCGACGATTTGGGAAAATAAAAGCCCGGGCTATTATTTGAAGTTTTACGGTAGGCTACTGGGGTGCGAACTGCGAAGTATACCTCGCGTTAAAAAACAACAACAACAAAACAACAACGCATAAAGCTTTTCGCAAGCAGTGGCGAAAGTAGCCTAATGATTATGGATGTGTCGGGAAAAAACAGCAAGGATATATTTAAAATATATATTAAGATGAATATGGCGATGTTGACTCGATCGTCATTCCTGCAGTAGTGAACACGGACGCGCGCCTATGGATTATAATCAAACTCTTTATTTCTAATTGTTTCGTTTAAAAGCAGACATATTTTAACCTATATTTAAGTCTATATGCCTATTTCTCGTGTCTGTGAGTCAAGTATCCTATACGATTAGTTTTGGTTCGTTTGTGACGCGCTCCAGTTCTTGCAGTCGAAGATGGAAAAACACTCAAGTGTTGCCAGTCTTAGCAGCGATTATCTTGTCGAAAATATTGCATCGCGTGCTTCTGACATCGAGTTTGGTACATAGGTAGGTACACTGTTGATCTTTTCCACATATTTTCTATCTATCTGGGTTGGGACACACACACACACACACTACAGCCTCACGTGCGACGAGCCACGTCTCTCTGGGCAACCGCGTAAACTAACGTTAGTGTTTTTCCGCCACAGCCAATCATGCTGCATGCTTATTCATTGTTTCACTGACGTTGACTAGATTAACCCCTTAGGTATCGAAATGTGGTACCGAAAATCAAGACATGTTTCGATACTCGGTAGTATCGAGACAATTCGGTCGGTACCTAAAAAGTATCGAACTCGATACCCAGCCCTACTCAGGCGGTCAGCAGATATAGGAATATTTAACTGCACAATCTAGTATGTTGTTGGAATGGCTTCAACACGGGACAGTCTATATTAAAAGCCTGCCCTGTTGCTGACTTGTAAGCAGGGATTTAATAAATAAAGCTGGTTATTGTACATGATTTTAGATTCAGTCAGTGCCTTCCTGCCCTATAGACTGACATACAGAATTAAATGTTGTATGTCTCTCTCAGTAATGTGAATCTGGCAGCCGTGAGAGTGCATTAATCGCTTATGTGTGAATTCATGTGTCTTGTGACTCTAAATACGCCTGGATATGCACTTGAGCTAGCTCTTCTGAAACCAGCCCGTGTCTTCCAGGCAGGTTACATACTGTCTCCCCGTCCCATATTAGGCGTTGTCTGTATGTAGCTAAGCTGTGATGGGGGTGGCGACTGGAGTAATCGGGGTTTTGTGGCAGGTAGGAGGAGTGATGGATGAGGAACAGATTTTGAGGAGGGGACTCTGTGTGCCTCCCTCTAACTCCCCTATTACGCCTCGCATTCACAAGCTCTCACGTGCTACACCTGTGACGTGCTCGTGGCACGTTTCTTTATCAACGTAACCCTTTTAGTGTCACCCACCTCCCTTTTTTTTTTTAATAGACATGAAAATGAACATTCCCAATTTAAATGGTTGTAATTCAAGAATCCTTTGGAATATAGACGTAAGATTGGTCTTGTTTTAAAGAAGACATTTGGCAGATGTTTGTAGAAGTGAAATAAATTAAGAAAGTGAAACAGAAAAAAAGTTACAGAAGTTTGGGTTTATGAAAATGTACAATGTAAAAAGTTTAATTAATATTTTATATAAAATGTATTTTTTTCAAAACCTGGGCGACTCTAAAACTGCAACAAATAAAAAAGAAAAGTTGTTTCACAAATTTTAGGTTGATATCTCAAGAAAAGCTTTCAGTAAGATTTTGTTTGGGCGCAGTACCATACTTTTTCACTGCGCATATAGGGGCGTCTGCATTTCCATATGTGGTTTAAGTAATCTGAACCATTATTTTCACAGTTTTCATACAATTTATAAAGTAGACATCCTATTCAGAAGTAGTATTGGAAGTTTGGCAAATTATGATACGAATTAAACCTCTAATAAACACATAAAAGAACACGTATATGTGCGTTATAGCTCGCGGCCACATCACAAATGGTGAATCTATTATTTTTTCTTTATTTTTAAAACAATTTCAGACCTTTTTTTCTAAAATAATTGAATGTATTCTGTCTTTTGAACTCTTGGCATGAAAACAGACTGAGGTTTCTATACTACTTTCATGATTTTTCACGTTCATTGCTATTTCAAAATAAAGGTCTGAACATTGCCTAACCTAAGGAGTATGAAAATATTCTTGTTGCAAATTGATAAATTACGGCTCCTCTGTAATTTGTTTTGAGAATCAGTCACCAAATATGGAAACTAGAGATTGTAATATAGTTTCATAGCCAGACAGTTGATGTTCCCCATTGACTTCCATAGTAGGAAAAAAAATACTATGGAAGTCAATAAGGTCCATCAACAGTTTGGTTTCTGACATTCTTCAAAATATCTTTTGTGTTCAGCAGAAGAAATAAATTCATACAGGTTCTAATCCATTAATGTGTAATGGCACATGGTTTTGCATCACGTTTGTCTCACAGGTTTTTTTTAAGCAAATTTTACTCCCTAAACAACTGGTACTAATTTGGTAGTACTATGGAGAACACTTTTGCTTATCATATTTTCTCTTCTTTTTTTAGGGTTTCATCAAAGATGTACATGAAGACTCCCTCACAATAGTCTTTGAAAACAAGTAAGTTGGCCGAGCTTTTCCATGCTGTTTCCCAAAGCCTTTGACGAGGATTTGCTTTTTGAGTGTTCACTCTCTGCCACCTACACAACCAACACACATATAAAGTTAGCCGAGAAGAGCTTTACCCTGTTTAAATGCAGTGTATGTATCTCTGGGGTCTTTAAAAGTGGCTTAGCAATGGCACTGCAGGCTGGCCTGTTACCAGTTATCTTGAAATATTGATATAAAATATATAAACGCACACTACCGTTCAAAAGTTTGGGGTCGTTATGATTTTTTAAAACTGATTCTATTCAGCAAGGATGTCAAATTGATCAAAAAGTGACAGTAAAAACGTTTGTAATGTTATTAAATATCTCAATTTTAATTAAGTGCTGTTCATTTTAACTTAAATAAGCAGAACAACGGTTTTCAACATTGATATAATAAGAAATGTTAATTGAGCAGCATATTATGATTTCTGAAGGGTCAGCTGGAGTAATGATGCTGAAAATCAGCTTTGATGATCACAGGAATGATTTACATTTTAAAATAAATTTAAATAGAAACATTTCAAATTGTAATCATATTTCACAATATTACTGTTTTACTGTATTTTTGATACAATAAATGCAACCTTGGTGAGCAGAAGAGCCTTCTTTCAAAAACATTTTTAAAAAAGTACCCCAAACCTGTAATGTGTAGACATCTTAAAATAATGGATACAACCATGTTGATTTTTTTTATTTATTAAATTCATTCTAACATGAACATACAAGTATACCAATCTGTTTAAATACACGTAAGATGGGGTTTTATCTGATTTGGCACATCTCACTATCAGCTTGTTTTCTTTAGCGCTTAACTGATAGATCACTTCCACTTTTCCTTTAGCCATGTGCTCCAGTCTCTCTCAGCACCTGTGCTAACTCTCTCGGGCATCTGTCAGACAGCTCTTTATAGTTCTCCTGCCCCCCCCATCCTATGTTACCCTACTCCTCCCATCTTTATCTGTCTTTTTTCTTCTCTCACCCCCCGTTTCGGGAGGTCTGAGATCCATAAATAGCCTGGTGAGGTATGCAGGCAGGGGAGTGTGGGACGGCAGCCCTGCCATTCTTGGGATGGTTCTGCTGACCCATGGACAACCAGGAGCACTATCATCTCTCTGATGCCATGTGCTTTGGATTTTATTAGATTTGTGTGTAATGGTGTCCATCTAACCTGAGTTTAGGTGATACGAATTAATCAAACCGATTAAGACAGTAAGGTTTTTCGCTGAACTGTTAGTGTTCATGACAGTTTTGTTTTATTTTAAGAGTGACTTTACATGTGCATCTGAGAGCATATGTTTTGCTCATTTCAGTAGAGGCACTATGAACCCTCATATCTCGGTGTCGACACCCCTCCTCCTCGCACATTTACTCCTCCACTAGAGGGATACTAAATTGACACTGACATCTGCCATAGGAAAGCTATCCCATTTAAACTGTGCTGTTTCTCTCTGCGTTGGGCTCGTGAGCGCAGGGGGTTTGGAGTTTGGGTGTCAAAGAAATAAAACTAGAGTTGTACCTGTCGTTAGAAAGCTGACTGACAGCTCCCTCTGTGTGTGTGTGTGTGTGTGTGTGTGTGTGTGTGTGTGGCTTCTTTCCACAAGTTGGCAACCGGAGAGACAGCTGCCGTTCAGTGACGTGAGGTTGCCGCCCCCAACCGATTACCACAAGGACATTTGTGAGGGAGATGAGGTGGAGGTAGGGATACATTCACTTCTGAAACCCCAGGAGCACTCCTCAAATCATCACCCTGAAAAAAAAAAAAGCCCCCACATATGAATCATCACTGGAGAAATAGCCCTTTGAAATGCTCTGCTTACAAAACATGTATTGGACTCTCATCTTACATTTACTTTCCTTTGCCCTAAACACAGGTCATTCTTTAAAGACAACATGAAATTACAACACATTTAACTTTAGTAATATGACGTATTTTGGAGTGAAACGCTGGAAATTATGTATAAAGGGCTTTATTCATGAGATTTTATCCATGGGATTTGATTGGATGTCTATGCAGCCTTTATGTGAGCAGAAAAGTAATTTCAGAGGTGACAAAAGTTTATGTATTTTGACTACAAGATATTTTGACTATAATAAATAAATACATCTTTAGAATGGTGTGTGCTAAATAATAAACGTATCAATTTTGATTTCATGTTGTCTTTAAGAGTGTTAACGTTGTTCATTCTGATTTATACCTCTCCTGTCTTCATCACTATAGACAAAATATTTTCACTGCCACACCTGTAAAACTTAAAGGGGTCATGACATTAAAAATGTAAAAGGTCTTCGAACCATTAAAACTTCGTGCAAGTTTCATGGCTTATAATGTCGTCCTCATTATAAACAAAGCATTTATTCAATCAAGCTCCGAAAACGGGTAGTTTTTATATTTCGGGATCTGTGACGTCACACGGGCAAATATATTTGTAATGTAACAATGTATTCAAACCACTTTTGCGTTGATACTGTTTCCTATGGAATGACATTAGCCAATCATAACTGTGGCCGTTTACTTATAAGCCTTAAAGGAGCCGCCCTTTTGAAAACGGATCAAGCAGACAGCATCAGAATGAATGTGGAAAATAATTGTTTTTCTGCACATAATATATATATTAGGGCTGGCCAACGATTAATCGCGATTAATCACATCCAAAATAAAAGTTTGTGTTTACATAATAAATGTGTTTGTACTGTGTAAAATTATTTTGTATATATAAGTGCACACACGTGCATTTATATATTTAAGAAAAATGTGTTATTTATATATAAAATATTTATATTCATATATAATATAAATTATATATAAATCTATAAATAGTATATACATGCAAATATTTCTTAAATATATACAAGCATGTGTATGTATTTATATATATATATATATATATATATATATATATATATATATATATATATATATATATATATATATATATATATATATATATATATATATAAAATAATTATACAAAGTACACACACATTTATTATGTAAACACAAACTTTTTTGGATGCGATTAATCGTGATTAATCATTTGACAGCCCTAATATATATATATATATATATATATATATATATATACACAGTATATACATGCAAATATTTCTTAAATATATACATGCATATGTGTGTATTTATATATACAAAATAATTATACACGCTACACAACATATATTATGTGTAAACAAACTTTTATTTTGGATGTGATTAATCGTTGCTCAGCCCTAAAAATAATATAGAATTTCAATATCTACTATTTCTGTTATTGGTCATAAGAAAATAATTATCTGTTTCTTATTATCAGCCAGAATTTTAATACCGTGCACCTCATGGCCACTTTGAAGTTGCCAATTTGACTGATTAACAGATTCAACATCTACCATCAACATTCTCAATGAATAATGCATTTTTTGTTTTCAAGTACTAAGTTATTTGGTAAATATTGTGTAAAATGTGTTTCAGGAAAAGTATGTACATCTTAATTGCTATCATTAAATTATTTTATAATATATATTGAGCATCCTAATCTAGGAATTGGTGTCTTCCATTTTAAGAAATCGGTTAACCAAAACATGTCCCCTTCTCTACCCTGCAACACACTCCTTTTACCGTACAAACAAATACTAATTAATTTCCTGCTTTCACACACACTTACAATGTCCATTTTTTTTCAGTGCTTTCCTTACACACACTCACCTGAGCTGGTCTTTCTCCTGCAGGTTTACTCCAGAGCCAACGAGCAGGAGCCCTGCGGCTGGTGGATGGCGAGGGTGAGGATGATGAAGGGAGAGGTGAGCAAGCTGTGCACGTGAGCATGTGTTTGATCAGATGTGGGTTACAGGGTCTGCTTTTCAAGTGTCTCATTATTCACGCCGCCAAAATTGAGTCCAAAGTGAATGTATGAATATTGATGAAGGGTGTTTCGGGTCTTTTTGGGACTTGCTGCTCCAGTAGCCCTCTAACACACACATCTGCAGCACTGACCCAGTTACCCACAACCACTAGAGTGATCTCATTTATTGAGTCAGACTGAACCCCCTGGTGATTTAATAGCAGATCGCCTTAAGCTCTAGAATATGTGCTCAAGATAAACAACCGTAAAATGTAGGCCCATTGAAAGACATCTGGAATCTTCTATATGGATCCCACTTAAGGAATCAGGTTAAAGGAATGTTTTGGTTTCAATACTAGTAATGCCTGAATGGCTGCATCAATTAAAGATTATTTACCCGTTATTGCCTATTATGCCCTTAAACAAAGTCTTGATTTTGGGGTCGTCTACAATAGGTTTTCATTCTTGAATGCACATTATTTTTCGCATATTCGTCTCTTACCAGTCTGTCAGTAACGCTCTTAGTTCCTGTCTCTGAAGCCCCTCTTTCTTAAAAGCAGAGTGTGCTCTGATTGGTCGGCTGCACCAATGTGTTGTGTTGTGATTGGTCAAGCTCTTCGGGCGTGTTTGGGAAATGTCCCGCCTCTTACGTCTCCAGGTCTCATCCCTTTATTCTGCGTATGCCTTTGGCGGGAATTATTTAAGTGAGGAATATTGTGACGTGTTCGTTCCTGGAAGAAAACTCAAGACTACAATGAAGCGTTTCAGGGAGTTCAGAAACAGTGACACTGATATAGAGAATAACTCCCGCTGGAGGGACTTTGCAGACCTTTTTCATGCTCAAACAAAAACATTACACACTACAAGTTGAACGTAAAAAATCAAAATGAGTCCTCTTTAATACACTTAAAGCTGCTGTCCGTAACTTTTTTTTAAGTTAAAAATAATCCAAAATAATTATAAAAAAAAATACATCTTCAGCCAGTGTTCAAAACTATCTGCTTGCCATAGCTAGATTCAAAACGGTTAGCTCGTAATAATGATTTTAATTCCAGTGGTACTGGTGGGTTTCCGCGGGAATTTCGAGCATGTCTTTGCGTCATTACGTCACACCCGTACACATAAAGAAGGAGTTTCGGCTCGCCGGCTATACTGCGCGTGAGGAGATGTAGAGATAGGCTTTTCTCGCAGCACTTTACATAATTAAACTTATGGCGGATCCAGAAAGATCCAAACAACAATCATCAGTGTCAACTGGAGATTCAGCAGTTATAAAACCCAAAAGACTTCGTACTTCGGATTTAAAAAGGCTAGAGAAAGAGAAAGAAACCGTCTCATGCGAACACAAGGATAAACATGCAGGACTTTTGAAAGGTGTGTGAACTCCGATTTTTTCAAAATCGGAAGAAGAGACGGCTAGTAAGACATTTCAATAGTTCAATTGTGTAACAGTACGTTTTCTTAATTCACACAGTTATGGAGTTTCCTTTGTTGTGCCTTTCTCGTTTAGCTATTATGGAGAATATGAATACTGAACTACACAGGTAACCATAAAACACATTAAATGTAACGTTAGTCACGCAATGCTGATGTTGTTAACATGAACAATTTGAGAACAAAGTGTAATTTGCACGGTTGCTGTAAATCGCGTTGATTAAATCTAACGATCGCTTGTCATGTCGAATGCTTTTCCCCCCTTAGTTGTTCAGATTACATTTTCCGGTGAAAATTCTTATGTTGGTCAAACTTTCAAAAAGTGAATCTGATTCTGAATGACAGTATCCACACAGCGCGGTGATTGACAGCAGCACTCGCCTCAAAACATTGTGTTCATCCGCGCTGTTTCATGCCGATGTACAACCCACGTAAAGATGATAATTCCGCGAATAACTGCAATTGCAGATTTCGAACAGAGATGGTGACAAAGAGGAAAAGCTACGGACTGCAGCTTTAAATGAATACAAATACACTCTAATAACACTGCTTAAACTCTTCAGAGTTTGTCTGCCACTGTTTATGGTCACATGTTCCTGTTCAAACCTGCCTCTGGACACACATTTTGGCTAATTAGGTTAAGGCAGCACATGGGTGACAGGCAGACTCCTCACAGTGAAGCACTGGGACCCTGTCTTCTCCCTCCTGCACACTTCACTCCTGATACTGGGGCAGTCGAATAATAGGACGAATTTAGACTTGACTTTTGACTGCATTCTAGGTCATTAAGTGTGGTCGCGTGTTACGCTGATGAGATGTGGCTGTTTATTATAGGGTTTGTTTTTGGGGAGGAAGGGCTCTTCCCCGTTTATCTTCAAATCGATTTTCTTCCTCACTGCTTTTATTGCGTTACAGGCAGTTGATACTTAATGTTGTCTTAATGCTCCTGTCTGCACGATGGCTTCGGTCTCACTGAGCGTGTGCTATGTTTTCAGGATAATTCTGGTTCAAAGGGCTACGCGGAAGCGATAAATAATTATTTATTATACTTTTTTAAGGCCAGATAAGTAGTTTGTTGAGGGTTGGTTTGTAGAGGACTACACATATATATCAAACGCGCAATATTAGGTTGTGCAATAAAATATAGCTGGACAATAGCTTTATTCTAGAGCTGCTGTAAAGCCAAAACAATCTGTTACTGTAATTTCCTATTATCACTGTAAAGCTGCTTTGAAACAATCTATATTGTTGAAAACACTATATAAATGGTGACTTGACTTGCTAACGTGTCTCATCAGAGTGACTTATTACTGTAATTTTGAGCTAGTCGTCTAGTACAACAAAACCGTCTTTGAGCAGCTTCAGTCTGTTTGCTGTGTCTTTAAAGTGCTGAGGCTGTGAAAGAAGCCATTGTGACTTGTGTGATAAACAAGTCAGCTGGTCATTACTGCAAAATAAACCCAACAAGAGCCAGAATCAAAGATGACTACCTGTATCTCGCTTATTGCATGGATAATTGCCAAATAAGTAAATAAGAGGGCATTTTAAGTTGTTTTTTTTTTAGTTTAAAGGATTTTATTAAATGGTCAAATATACATCCTAACAGTCATTATAAAAAAATATTTGGTTCAGGAATGCTGTGTTTGACCAATCAAAAATGATTCCACCATCATTTAACAATTTAACTGCCCTAAATGATTAACAAGCATAGGTTAGCAGGCAGACGTAATGTGTGTGTGTGGTGGGCATTGTGATATCTTTTTTAATTTTTATTTTATTTCGTCCGTTCAGTTCTATGTGATCGAGTATGCAGCCTGCGACGCCACATACAACGAAATCGTCACATCGGAACGAATCCGGCCAGTCAATCCCAACAGCCCCTCCTCTGAAAACTCCTTCTACAAAGTCCCTATTGCTGTACCCGAGGATCTCAGAGAAATGTAAGTCACATGATCTGATGGTCCACCTTTTTATTGCAGTGGTTCTGTGGAGTTGCAGGTCTATTCTGATGCGGTGGCACACAGCTAACGTTTAAATTTGAGCAATTTGGATTTTGCTTATCGATTCCTAGTTTCGATTCCAATATATTATCCCGTGTGTTTTTTTGCATAACATTCTGTTGCAGCTTAAAAATCAGCCGCCTAAAGACATGACTAATAAACTAGACTAACTGATATGCATTTCAAACATTATTAAAGACAAGTATACACAGTCGGTAATACAATAAGAACAAATAATCAAATTAGCAATAGCACAAATACAACTGAACAAAGTTGTGTAAAATATGTGAAATTACTGCGTAGTTTTATTTTTATAAATAAAATATAGTTTTATCCTTAATAAAGTTACAAAAGTCATTCAGTGAAGATCTGTGAGTGACTTTCTTTTTCTTTTGTTCTTTGATTAACAGTAATGACAGACGGCAGCAGTTTTATTAGGTATTTATTAGTATTCATATTATATAAGAGGTGGCTTTTTGTGCCATGCACAGAAAATATGTGCTGAATTGAGTTCTCTTTCATGTCTCCTTGCGCTTTAATGGTTTAAAACCACATTGAAATGCGTACACAAGAATCTATTTTTTCTAATCTGATTCCTGACTAGATTTCCAAATCTACCTACAGCAAGTGGAATAATCCTAAATACAAACATGCATAGTTAGTCATAGTTAGAAAGTTGGGGTCTTTTTATAACTTTTGAAATATATTATAGAAGAAAAATTATCCTTTTATTCAGCAAGGATGCATTAAAATGATTATTTATATAATTGTTTATGACCATTTATTATGAACATTTATAAAAGATTTCTGTTTAAAAAAAAAGAGAGATTTTTTTTTTCAGGGTTCTTTGATGAATGGAAAGTTTAAAAGAATGTCTATTTCCATAAAAATATGAAGCAGCACTACTGTTTTCAACATTGATGATAATCAGAAATGTTTATTGAGCAGCAAATCCTCATATTATACTGATTTCTGAAGGATCATGTGACACTGAAGACTGGAGGAATGATGCTGAAAGTTCAGCTTTATCACAGGAATATTTTAAATTTAATATTTTATTTTATCAAATGCTGCCTTAGTTGAGCATAAGAGACTTACGACCTCAAACCTTTTGAATAGTAGTGTATGTCTGCACATTTTCTGTTCTGTCCACATCTCTCCTGCTTCCTCTACGCAGTATTGTGGTTTAAATGTGTGTAATTTTATCTCAGGCTAAACAAATGAAGCCAATGTGAACAGATGGTGCGATGATGCTTAAAAGCCATGAAAAAATAAAAATCTTTGAGTAAAATAAATATGACCCCAGGTTATATGAACTATATTAAGACAGACCAGCTTTATTGATTTTGTAGTTTGGAATTTTGGAAGAATTGTTTTTATTTATTTATTTATTTTGAATGATGCAGCTGTTTAACTGAGAACATCCACAAAGACTTCAGGAAAGCAATCGGAGCCAACTGCATCTTCTACAACACCTCTACACACCAACTAATTGTCCTGGTCGGTGTTTAATCCTTATTTATTCTCTCTTTATGAGACTGAAAAATGCTCTGTTGTGTCTGAAGGTGTTTGTCTGTTTCTCCACAGTCCACAAACGAGTCCACGGTGAAACGAGCATCTCTACTGAGTGACATGCACTTCCGGAGTATTCGCACCAAACTCATGCTGATGTCCCGTAATGAGGAGGCCACCAAACACTTAGAGGTTAGCAAATATGTGCTTTTTTTTTTTTTTACTACCATTTGTTACTCGTTTTGCATGTAAATAGGTTAGCCTGTCCTAAACAACACAATGAACATGAAGATGATATAATAGCTGATTGAGATTATTGCATTGATTTGTTAATATCATCTTGACCGATTAACAGAAGCTCCCACCTGTGTTTTCGGTTAAAATAGTTTTCATTCAATTGAGTAAGGCTGAATCCCAATTCTGTCTTACCCCTTCCCCTTACCCCTTCCCCTTAGTTTTGCACGTTCACGTGAGAGTAAGGGCTATCCCAATTCTCATTTTGATCTAGGGGTAGGGCTAAGGGGAAGGGGTAGATACCCCTTAAAACCAAGAATTTTCGCGAGCTTACTTGAAACCAAGGGGTACACAGAATGCACTGCGCAACCGGCAACAATGGCGGGCATATCATCCAGAGAGTCCCATAGATTTAAGTATTTTCGGCTTAAATGATTGATTAAAAAATTATGACAGTCTTGTTTTGTGCTCTACACAGTTATGTACATATATATATTTGCAACTATGTTGTTTATTGAAACGTTTTTAATGTTTTTAAAAATCGCTAGTTTGCTAAGCTAGGCTATGCTAACGTTACATTGCTGATTTGCACAATCAGTCCCACATTTCGAGATCACTCAAAATGTCCGGGATTCAGCTTTTACTTTTTACAGTCGCCATTCATTATGTGTACATTATTTGACACTGACACGTACGTGCCAGTTTTGCAGGTGATGCATTCAGCTTCAAACGGATCCCAAACTAGACGAAAACACAGGAATATTAGCAATGCTAAAATGCACATCAACATATCACTTGTTTAGCGTTCATGTACGTCAGGAAAAAAAATCTCAGAATGCCCCACATGAAACTTTAGTTTTCCGACCTTACCATCGTGTCGATTTATTTTGATTAATATGTGCGAGGGAGAGAGACCAATACAGCGCTTAGTTTTGAGACGGTGAAGCCTTTCGCTTGGCTCCGAAGAGAGAGAGAGAGAGGGCGCGCGCGACCGGGGCTCCCTCTCTCTCTCTGCTCGTTCAGGTAAACATGCGCCCTGTCACAAGCGCAGCAGTTCATCTACATTTCTCTTCTCCCTTGATTTCTGCGATTTGTTGCAGACAATAAACACACTTGCAGACGACATCTTGTAAGTTTGTGATAAACACTGGTCGCCCCTGGTGACACAGACGCCAGTTAATGACGATGTATGACGTAACCTAGTGGCGTCTCATTTCATAGGGGTATGTTTTCACCCCTAGCGCTTACCACTCGGTTTCGAGGGACAAGGGCTAGGGGTAAGACGAAGGGGTAGGGGTAGGGGAAGGGGTAAGACGGAGAATTGGGATTCAGCCTAAATATTGTAGAAAAATATTTTTATACATCTGTTTTGCTGTCATTAAATTGTATCGTGTGTGTATATTGCTATTATTTTTGGCAGCTTGATCTGTGGATATCAGTATAGGCATAAACCCATGTAAGTTGAGCAATAGTTAACTTGATTTAGTTCTTGTACAACAATTGTTTTTACCACAAATACCAGTTCATTAAGTAAACCAACACTGAAGAGCTGCCTGTGCTTTTTTTTATTTGTGTAGAGCAGATTTTTTCCCCCTGAAGCGACACAATTTGTTGGAAAAGTTCAAACTTTGTTCCCCTGTTGATTGTTAGTGCAGGTTTCCGTCAATTTTCTGTCTTTTTTTTTTTTTTTGTGGTCATTATGTGCAGGTTACTGTAAAACTGTTCCTGGTCATGCTAGAATCCCCATGTGGTTTAATTAAACAGACATCCAGCTCAACACGTGTGTGTGTTCTTGTGTGTGCCGCAGACAAGTAAACAGCTGGCGTCTGCGTATCAGGAGGAAGTGAGGGTACGTGAGGATCTGATGGGTTTGGCCATTGGTTCTCACGGCGCCAACATCCAGCAGGCCCGCAAAGTTCCCGGCGTCACAGCCATCGAGCTGGAAGAAGAGAGCTGCACATTCAGGATCTATGGAGAGGTGGTCTTCTTTTTTAAGAGCTTTTCTTAGGGGTGTAACGATACATGCATTCGTACCAAAAAAGTGACTTCATTAATGCCTGATCCTCGAGCTGAGACTCGAACGCAAGTTTTCTTGTGCACAGCTATGGCATATTGACACAGCGCTCCTATATAACAGCTTATTTTTATCAGTTCTTGTGTCTTTGGGTTGTTATATTTCTCTCAGAATTAACAGATACAGATAAAGTAGTACAGTATAGATTACATTTATATGAATGCATTAGTGAGAGAGCGATTGCGTGTGAATTAATTCTCCCTGGCAGTGTCTCTACTAAAAGCTGTGTGGGTTTTAGTTACTAAGAAATATATGCTTGAACTTCTCAGTTTTTAAACTATTTTATTGATAAATCACAGAACTAAAGAGTTGACAATACATTTCTACGCCACTGAATGTTTGTGTGCATGCGATCTGCACGTGATGTGCAAGCCATACGCCTGTATGTGTGTTCGTTACAATGCATTCGTTTAGAACGATGATTAACTTTAAAACACTCATTCACCTGATCAAGTTTTTACTATCCAGATGGTATAATCAAACACATCTTGTGAAGTGCACTCGGAGTATGCATTTCTCATTTTAACTGTTGGAAACAGAGTGTAAGGGGCCGTTTACATATCGCGTCTTTATCAAGTCGATGTCGTCTTGGAGAAAAGTCTTCCCTTCGGAATAAGACTTTATTCAACAAAGTCGAGATGACAGTCACCGCATCTGAATTTGTCTCTTGCCAGGGCACTATTATACATTTTTCTAATCTGCTGTTTGGCAATGACCATGCAACTTAATTTTTTGTAAGATTCACCCCCACCTCCACAATTAAATCTCACTCCTCTTGTCTTTCTCATTAATTGCGTAATCTTTAAGTTGGTATCTTTTTAAAAAATAGTCTTTATTATTATAATTTTTTTATTCTTAAACATGACATGTTTTATATTAAGCGCTTGAAACATTAAACCTACATGGCTTGAACTAGAGTCAGATGCATGTTGTTTAATGCGATGCGTTGTCCTCAGAGCACAACTTGCACCTTACGTTGTACATTTTGCATAAAGGATTATCCTTACAGCAAACAAGTCCACGTTTATCTTTGCAGACTTCAATGCACAAGTGTCAGCGTCTACGGATGAGCGTCAAATAGACGGAGCGGATCAGAATGGGAGCGCAATAATAACCTTGTTTTAAAGTGGTTTGCTAGCATATTTTGCATCTAAAACCGAGGAACATACCGAACCTTCGTTTTTGCCTATCGTTAAAGCCCTAGTTCATCTTGTGCGTTTTTATAAAGATGCATGTAAGGTGAGTGACAGCAGGCTTTTCTCTTTCTGACTCAAGACCCCAGAGGCAGTAAAGCAGGCCAGAACTTTTCTGGAGTTTAAAGAGGATTCCTTCCCGGTTCCCAGGAATCTCGTAGGTGAGTTGGTTTTCAGCTTCTCAGACACATTTCATTTCGTATTCTGGATGCAGTTTATTTGTGGACCGACATTCTGAAAATGTTCTTACCCATTGATTCTCTTTTACAACAGGCAAGGTTATTGGCAAAAACGGCAAAATCATCCAGGAAATAGTAGACAAATCAGGTGTGGTTCGGGTCCGGATCGAAGGGGACAATGACAAAAAGCTGCCCAGGGAGGAGGGGGGCAGGCAGGGGGCAGGCAGAGACAACACTGTCAGCAGCCAAGAGGTGAACGAGACGCCCACCTGATACAACAAACACAGCTAAATAAAACCTCAGTGAGGAAAACACATTATTAGCAACCAGCTGCTTATTTTCATGCAAGTGTGCACACATTTTGACATGTTTTTAACCTTAAACATCTGAAATTGCTTCTGATTTTACTAACACCACAACTGCTATTCCTCCCCTTCTTTTGTTTTTCAGGGAATGGTTCCCTTTATCTTTGTTGGAACCAAAGAGAACATCAGTAATGCCCAGGCTTTACTCGAATACCACGTGGCCTACCTTCAGGTTAGTCACACCAGTCGTAAAAACTGAGGTTTGTCCTTTTTCGCCCGTCCTTTTCACCTTAAGGGTGTTAAGTGTCTGGAACTCCCATGTGTTTCTGGTATTGTTCGTGTTGATACATTATTTGCAACATAAAATTGCATAGATTAATTGTACCACTAAAGATGTTTTAAATTAACTTTGGGATCTTGACTGGTCAGCTGATCTCCGCTTCATGGAAAGCTGTTGGTCACCCTTAACCACGAACTGATGCTAAAAATACCCCCATTGGGGGTAGATATGTTTGGGGAGGTGGCAAAGTGTGGATTACATGCCATCTACTCCTCTCAAAATAGACATTTCCCCTCTCCGTCCTGTCCCAGCTCTACCAGCGTTCAGCTGCTGTTTCAAACTGCCAGCTGTCACATTCTTATTTGACACCCGCACACACGTTTACAGACATGTTGCATCTAGTGAAAACCCACTGCGATAAATGCTGTCTGTGCAGATAATCCTGCTAGACGGATACCACGAAGAACTGGCAATCATTTCATCAGCCGCCTCCTCTATTGGAGAGACTTTAAGTGGTTTACTGTTTTTTTTTAGTTTTTTTTTTGTGTGATAGTAAAACAAACAAATAATTGTAAACAATTATAATGACTGGTTACTTTATTATATTATAAATTTGTTATTATCTTATAATAATTTATAATATTATATTACATACTGTATTATATTCTCATATATTACATCGTCAGCAATGTGTTTATATATATATGGGCTGTCAAGTGATTAATTTATCTAATTACACAATGTGGCTATTCATTAATCTAACCATTATTTTTGTTGTGGCAAAATATATGGCAATATATTGTCTTGTTGCATATTTTATTATAATATCGCTGACAATATATGATAATAATAGCTTGTATAATTTTTCCCCTTTTGCTGTTAAACAATGAGAACCAGTCTATATTCTGTTTTGTGACAGATTTCTGTGTGTTTTCTCTAACTCTGCACATGTAGTTGAACCGCAGTGCCTGACGCCTCTGTTTCTCTGTGATTGACAGGAGGTGGAGCAGTTGCGTCTGGAGCGTCTACAGATCGATGAGCAGCTCCGTCAGATTGGGGTGGGATATCGCGCCGCCCCCAGCCGCTCGGGGTCAGGGGTCGCCGGTGAGCGTGAGCGGGGATACCTCACGGACGAGAGCACTAACTCTGTGCAAACCACACGCACCTACGGAGGAAGAGGACGTGGACGCAAATCTAACAATGCGTACTCTGGTTATGGTGAGACTACAACTCCCATGATGCCCCTCTGTCTTGAACAGTCTATCCGACCCTTAAAGGGGTGGTTTCAAAATTTTTCATCCAGTCGTTCCAGTTGCATAGTTCGCCGGTGCTAGGCTAGCACGATTGAACGGTAACTGCTAGCCTGCCATTAAAAACAGTTTTAGCCACTCCACAGTACACCAAAAGCAATTAAATGATAACGCCAGACTATCGACGTAAATGTCTGTTTAGATAATAATGTTAGAAATCAAACTAGTCTTGCATCTCAATGATCACATTACATTTACAGGAACTAGTTTCTCAGCAGCGGCGGGATTTTACTTTGCTCCGGTTAGTAGTACAGCGTACCGAAAAGTAAATACGGCAGGTAAATACACTTGCGTGATTGTCATGTGGACCGGCTCTCTCGGTTGCCTAGGTAACGTAATATCACTCCGCCGCTGCTGTAGACTGGTACGCTTTAAAACTACAGAAGAATAATGATCTTAACCTTTAATCTCCATACTGAAATCCCACATGCCCAAACAGTGATTCATCTTTAATGAATCATTAATAATATTGGTGTCCGGGACACCTTGAGTCCAGAGACTGTAGTATATACATGGGCAGTTTATAAAAGTTTACCTTAAATGGGGAACATGATTAAATGGTGCTCAAGTTCTCACTTCAAACAAGTGCTAGCTTGTACCCGGAAACACTATCTCTTACAAACACGACTACAAGCGGAAACATTTCAATCATATCTGTATCATGTATAAGATGATGTACAACAGGGTTAAGGCACCCCTGTGTAAAAGGCATATTTGCTTTATAATTTCCTCTAAGCCTCTAGATGGCACAAAAACCCTCCACAACTCTTTTCTCCACACCTGCCTTTCAGCCTTCACATGGACGCTTGTCTGATTCTTGACACGATCACTAGCAGAAACACAGCGTAGATTCTGCTGGAAGTTTATTTTTATAAATGTTATGAAGAGGTTATTTTGAACAAGCGTTCTTTTGGATATTACTTCAGGTGGTGTTTTGCTTAATGCCAATGTGCTTTATATGAGGACTATTTATAGTGGGGTTTTTTTTGTTTGTTTTTTTACAAATCAAACCACTTATAATTATTCTTTTCACAACAAAATGTGTTGCTTTATTAATGTCCTATAAAAAAAACTTGAAATTCTCATTGTATATGACTGTAGAAAATAATTTCAAAAGCTAACGTCTGCTTTGTGAAGATTGCTTGTGCATGCCATTCCTTAACATCCAATTGTTTGATTTAATTTTTTCATTTGTAGGACTAAAAAAAAGATTTAAAAATTTTCAGGTTGGCAAACTAATTAGGAAAAAAAATTGAGATGAAAAATCGTTTTGGAATCGGATCATGAGGCGCCTAAAGATTCCCACCCCTACTATTAATATAATGCGTATTGTCATTTATGAATACTCTTATCTATCCTACCATATTTTTGTGAAAAGCACTACAAAAAAATATATATCCATCGATATTCATGACCCTATGATCCCGAATGGCTTCAAATACAACATGGTTTTCACACAATTGTCAGAAGCAAATATAAAAATGGGGTGTTTATCAGCTGAATGCGTGGAACGTTTAATTTTAATCTGTTCAAAATCTCAGTGTGGCAGCCAGCTGCTCAACACTATTTTTTATTTTTTTTATTTTCCTTTATTCATCCTCGCAGGAACGAACTCTGAGCTGTCGAATGCGTCCGAGACTGAAGAGATGGGGGAACGGGAGCTCAGGCCCAAAGGGGTCGGATCAGATGATCGGGGCTCCAAGCGTGGCGGTCGAGGCCGTGGCTCCAGCGCTGGCAGGGGCCGAGGAGGACCGGGGCCCCGAAACACGAACACCATCAGCTCTGGTACATCACGCTTGTGATTAATACAGAATTAGATGAAGTCTTGGAACCTTTTATAGCACATATTCTTTTTTGTAGTCATGCTGTAAAATATTGAATCTGGTAGAAGTTGTGACTGAACTCTCTTTCTATTAGTAATAATTGTTACAAGTTCTCCCAGTCTAGGGTTGGGAGAGGGTAACAGGATAAAATAATAATAAAAATGCAATCGTGGTATGAAGGTTCCCTACAGTCCTCTGCTCCAGAAATGTGAGCCAGCACTTGATGTAAACATAAAGAAAAGGTTTATTGTATTTAGACAAAGAAAATGGGGGAATTCAATCTTCAGGAGAAGGCCACCAAAACAACAAACTAAAGATACTTACTGTTGGAGGGAGAACTAAATGACCTATACAGGTAAAATAAAAATAAATAAACATGTGCTTCCCTCCACTCCCTGACTGACCAAAAACAGGGATTAACGAGTTGTAAAATAAATACTGACTCAATCTCCCTACCGTTCCCCATAACGAATAAAAGAAAACATAAATGTACGATTTTACATACAATACCTTTTAATTACCAGAACAAAGTTACAAAGAAAAGTTTGAAGAAAAAGTCACTACGTGATAGCAAACCTACTTGCTAATTTTTAACACCAAAGCCACACACACACACACACAGAGACAAAAGGTAGTCTTCAACAGACCGGGTCAACACACCAGTTTAACAGTTTCTACAGCAACACAAGTCTGGTGCAGGGGAGAAGTGAACCTCCCCAAGCAATGTTCAGTCTGCTCTCTTATAGGACAGCTGTGAAACACTCGTTACGAGCCTCAGCTGTGGCCAATCAGATGGAAGGAAAACAGAGTGAGGGAGAGACAGACGGAACGCATAACAAAAAACAATAATATTTAACAAAGTGTAATGCATATCAAAAACATTTGACATAATACGTCCTCAGGACGTAACATAATAAATTGTCATCTAGTAAAACAACTGAAAGTATCATGAAAATTAAATTAGCAAAAGTTGTGGGAAATATAGTTTCTGGAGAAATCAATACAATTTATATTGTTCTTAAGTGATTGGTGATTTTTGGAGAATGGTTATTAAGCGACAACTGCGGGGAAACTTTGTATATTTGTACAGTGTGCGCATGTCAAAAAATCTATTCCGATTTGAATCTTTTGACTTCTAAACGCACATCAACCCGATCATGTATCACATCACGATGTTTAGCATTCATGTAAACTACAATACATTCAGAATCATCATTTGGAATAAATTCAGTCCGATTGAAACAAAAGTTGTGCGTGTAAATATATCCAGTCTCTGCGTTTTAACGCTGCTTGTGCTCTTGGATGGTTAGATGCACGATGGGCTAATGTAGGAAAAAATAACGAGGTCATTCTGGGATGAATATATTCTGGAAATCCTTTGTCATTAAGGGAAATCATCTTGTCTCAGTTACACATTTGACTGGTAAATCATAAAATAAAATATAAATCCCACCCTTTTGTATTTATTGCATTGCATATTGTATGTTCAGGGGTGACAGATTGATAAGCAGACATGGTATTTATGACCGGATGTAACTTTTTATACTTAAAAATCCTGCTGACTTAGTCCTATCAGTGCGGCTCTCATGTCAAAAATAGTCAAGACCACTGGTTTAGATTAATTGATACAAAAACATGTGTTAGTGGTAGCCCTAGATAATATATAATAAATATTTTTGAATACTTACTATGAACTGTTTCCCCACCAGCATTTTTGATGTTTTCTTGGCCCCCCCCCCCAGACATTTTCTGTTGTATAAATATCTGAACATGCAATATATCAAAAGAAAGAGCATATCCTTTTGCTTTTAAACAACAACTTTAAAGGCATTTTACTCTAGCTCTATGCATTCCTTTCTATCAACACTTGAATGTGGGTAAGTTTCATTAAAAAAAAGCAACATTTTGAAGAAATGAGTCCATCAACACCCCTGAAGCTTCACAGTCCTTGAGCTCGTACTGGGATGACATTTCATCCAGTAACATTAGGCAGTTTTGATTTATATTCTGTTTAATGTTGTGTATTGTGTTATTTTATGGGCATAAGCAATGCTTCTATCATATGTTTCTTCTCCTGTGTTTTGATATGGAGATTCTGTACAATTTCAGAAGATGCGTAATAGCGCCCCCTACCGTATAACAGTGAAAACCGGTGCAAACCAACGTACACTCTTGTGCTGGATTATACACTACTCTGAAGTAGGAGCTAATTTAGTCCCCCCTCAAAAAGGTGTTCCTATAACTAAAATTGTTCCCACACGCCAAAAACATGCTATAAACATGCAAAACATCCATTTCTGCCAATAATTATAGAAACTATGAAAACGTTCCTCCGGAACGAAAACCCCTCATGCAAACTCATGCCAATCATGTTTTGTGCCCTGCTGATCTTCTGTGTGTTTCCAGTGCTCCGAGATCCAGACAGCAACCCGTTCTCTCTGCTGGAGGGAGACGGTGAACTGGGCGGCGACACAGACACCAGTGAGAACATGGGCGGCATCGACCGCAGGAGACGCTCACGCCGTCGCCGTAATGACCAGGAACCCAGCCTTATGGATGCAGCCGCTAACGAATCGGACAGTCAGGCAGCCACCAGTGAGAACGGACTGGGTAGGACAGTATTCCAGCGTATTTTGATGCGCACAGGTTGATTTAAGAAGAACGTTTGAGCTCACATAATCTGACCCTGTTTTTGCATAGCAGTATTGCCTTCCCTTTTCACATCTTTAGTCTAATGATGTCAGTTATGGGTGTGACGATACACTTAGCTCACGAGACGATACACTATATCGGGTTCACGAGAATGAGATGAGACCATTTTAAACAACACTTATTTAAAAAATATTTAATGACAAAATATGGCTGAATTTTTTTTTTTTCAATTGTGTTTTAACTGAAAGTCACAAAATGCAAAACAATGCAGGTGCATTTTACTTATTGAACTAATCTAGGGATGTCACTGATGATTATTTTGGTTATCAAGTAATTTTGTAAATTATTTTGGTAATAATTATATTAATCTCACCATTATTTCTGGTGGTAATATAAACAGACCTAAGTGAATACCTTTTAAAATTACTTAAATGACATTTATAATAACAACGACACAATAATAATTGGTTTAAATAAAGTATCAAAAGTGATTTTATTAACCAAGACTGTTAAAAAATGAAATGTACATAATATGGCAATTGTTACACTTTACAACATGATCAAATCCTTGTTTAATATTTTGTAATATTGGCTCTTTACGATAGAGATGCAAAGCCACTAATTTCTTGAACAAGAACATGTGGACATCAAAACATGCAAACTCAGAGCGATGGCTTAAACTTTTTTGACATCACGAAAAACAGTTCATGTATTTAGAAACACATTGATGTATTCTCCTGTGTTAGTGAAAGTTTATAAATGATTAGAGATCCACCGATTACAATTTTCTAGGCCGATTCCGATTTCATTTTTTCTAACCACTTTACAGCACACATAAATATTTATTTTCTATCTTTTCTTTAATAGAACATTTTACAATTTGCATAGAACATACTGTTTTTAACAGATAATCGCTATAAAATAGAACTATATAAATTACCCCTGGTGTGGGAAACTCACACACATCTAAAGTGCAGTGTTATGGAAGAACCATTTCCTTTTCACATCCAATATCCAATATTTTAGATATATATTTAGCAAACTAAACGTCTGTATGATAACAGGTAATGAAATAAAATAATATATAAATCTTTTTATTTTATTTTTATAAACATAGCCTTGCAGTATAAAGATATTTCTCAAAAAACACACACAGGCCTATTGCAATCACTTGTGCAAACTGAATAATGGGTTTAAAGTTTAAATGGGTTCATGTTCTATAAATATTTTTGAGTCTAACGTTTTCTTTTCTGACATAGCCTACTCCAGTTCTTGATAAAACACATAAATTCTGTGCATTTTGTGCACTTTTTGTGTGAAATCATATTTAGGCTATTTTGTCCACCAAAAGTGTGCTTTCACTTTAATTGAGACTCGGGGCGGAAACGTTTCACTGCTCACGCGACGCTTCTGCTTGACGCTCACGCGCTGCTG
This sequence comes from Semotilus atromaculatus, assembly GCA_031834385.1. Lineage (NCBI taxonomy): Eukaryota > Metazoa > Chordata > Actinopteri > Cypriniformes > Leuciscidae > Semotilus > Semotilus atromaculatus. Next base: position 34,443,125 of record JAULUF010000009.1, read on the forward strand.
CCGCTCCCGGTGTGAATAACATAAACGCAGACAAAAAAATAGGCGATTGCGGTCTGAACGGCCCTAATTCACAAGGTTTCCTACATGTGCGTTCCGTGTGCACGTGTGATTTTCTGAGTATGATTTATCATATGCAGTAAAAGACAGAACAATATAATCCCAGCATTGCCGGCAGCCATATCACCCTGTAGCCCAAGACTGGTTGCCCACTGAAGCTAAGCAGGGCTGAGCCTGGTTAGTACCTGGATGGGAGACCTCATGAGGACACCAGGTTGCTGCTGGAAGAGATGTTAGTGAGGCCAGCAGGGGGCGCTCTCCCTGTGGTCTGTGTGGGTCCTAACGCCCCAGTATAGTGACGGGGACACTATACTGTTAAAGAGCACCGTCCTTCAGATGAGACGTTAAACCGAGGTCCTGACTCTCTGTGGTCATTAAAAATCCCAGGATGTCTTTCGAAAGAGTAGGGGTGTAACCCCGGCATCCTGACCAAATCTGCCCGGTGGCCTCTGTCCATCATGGCCTCCTAATCATCCCCATATATACTGATTGGCTTCATCACTGTCTCCTCTCCTCCAGTAATCTGGTGTGTGGTGGACGCACTGGCGCAATATGGCTGCCGTCGCATCATCCAGGTGATGCTGCACATTGGTAGTGGTTGAGGAGATCCCCCCTTCCTTGTAAAGCGCTTTGAGGTCCCAGATAAAGCGCTATATAAATGTAACGAATTATTATTCATTGTCAAAGCTTCTGCCAAACTCAACTCAGTCATGCTGAGAAATATCATCACTTTAAAGGGGTCATGACATGGTTTTTTGTTTTGTTTTATTATGTTCCCTTAGGTGCAATTATAGTATTACTATAGTATTTTTTGTACAAAAAAACCTTTAAAAATGTAGTGATTTATGACCTTTTCCCACCCAATTTCTCACCTCTGATTCAAACAATCTGTTTTGGGGGCGTTTCTCCTTTAAGACTTCAGTGTTAACACCCACTGTTATGATTGGCTAACGTCAGTGCTGCTTATGCATAAATTATTAACGTTAATCATTTTGTATCACATGTAGACTACACAATGCTCCACCACGTGAAACTTCGGTCTTCCGATCTTTTACCATCGTGTCAATTCTCGAGAGAGAGAGAGACAGTTTGAAGGCGCGCGGCCGGGGCTCTCTCGCTCTCTGCTCGTTCTTTCAGTAACATTCCCTGTCACACTCATCTCACTCACCGTTCAAATAAGGCTTTGGCGCGATGCATATGCTGCAAATAAACTGCATCCGACTGCTTTCCCTGACGTCTGGATCGTTCGGCAGCGTATTCAAACACTCAAACAGGAACAGCACATCTGCGTGGCATAGCAATCTTCTTGTAAACAGACCCACTCGCTGCACGTCGAGTCGTCGACTGAACACATGTGGGCGCGAGCCGCACGACAACGATGCGAAATGAGGCGTAGTTGTCTTGCGCTGGAGGCGGTCATATGCAAACGACTGGTACGTCACTTCGTACCGTGACGTCACTTCTAACCATGGATCCAGAACGAGCTGTATTTAGAGCTTTATTAAATAAATGCTTCGTTTATAATGGGGAGGACGACTTAAGCTATGAAACTTGCAGGAAGTTTTAATAGTACATAGATCTCTTATATACCAAAAGATCAAGGCAAATTTGGTTTCTGATGTCATGACCCCTTTAAATATCTTAAGATCCCGTGGCACGTCGTCACACTCCTAAAGTCAGTGGTGTGCAATGCAGCAGCGAGACAGTGTTTACTGTGAATCTCTTCATTCGTTCTCTTGTGGTTATTCACCGTCACTCGCTAGTTTTCTTCTCAACGGTGTTGTTTTTGTTTAGGGTTGTTTTTTGAAGCATGTGGTGAGGTCATGTGCAGCTAACGTGGTCAACGACCTACTTCCTGTTTCACTATGCAGTTGTAGATGCAATCGTCAGGCTTTATGTGCGTTACAACCAAGCAATCAAAATTTAACTTATTCAACTTCTTCAACTTCTCTGATTTGTAGATTTTAGATTGTAGATCGTAATGATGTAAGATGTAGATGTAAAATCTTTTCGGATTTTAATTATGTACTTGCAAATGTTAAAATGAACATTAACTAAGATTACTAAATGTTTTAGTGGTATTTTTTATTCTTAGACTTCCTTTTTTTGTGTGGAAATAGTCACAAAGACTGCATTTATTTGATCAAAAATACAGTACAAATGGTAATATTGTGAAATATTATTACATTGTAATGTAACTATTTTCTATTTAATATATTGTAAAATGTAAATTTTTCCTGTGATCAAAGCTGTATTTTCATCATCATTACTCCAGTTTTCAGTGTCACATGATCCTTCAGAAATCATTCTCATATGGTGATTTGCTGCTCAGAAACGTTTCTGATTATCATCATCCATGTTTAATGTTTCTGATTATCATCATCCATGTTTCTGTCAATCTCTAACACCGTGTCCTAACTACACGCGACGCGATAAAATTCCAGCGACAGCAAGTGTGTCTGTCCACACTAGACGCGACGCGACTAGCCATTCAGAACAGCGTGTGGGCGGAGTCTCTCTGTGAAAGCGCACTGCTGGCCCGCACTCGCATTGGATCTGTCAGCCGCGACGTCGCAGAAATAGGAACCGTTTCTAAATTAGAAACTTCGCGTGTCGCCGTCGCGTCTGGTTAGGACAAAAACTCTGATTAACATGGAAAAGATACCTTTTATCGCGTGTCGCGGCGTCGCGTCGCGTGTAGTTAGGACACGGTGTAACAATTAAGAATTAGAAATAAGAATTAGAACTTTAAAAAATGTCACTTTTTGTTCTTGTCGTTGTATTGCAGGAGTTCCCTAGTAATCAATTAGTCATTTAAACACTGTTGTCAATCCAGAAACTTTGTGTTGTACTCGGCATGAAAAACTAAACTTGTATTGAGATTGTGGATGAATAATAAACAAGTGGCAAAATAAGAGCCTCCCTTTATAATCACTAACGCTGTCAATCTCTAAAGCGCAAACTCACTGAATTCTGCACTCTCGTGAAAACTCCCGTTATATATATATAAAATAAAAAAAATGCACATTAGGAAAGCCTTTGGGAAATTTGCTTGATTTAATAGATCTGCCTCAGAAGATTGGCCCCCTTGCGTCTCATGACTCTGTCTCCTCATTTCTCCCAGAGGAGGAAGGCCGGCCTCAGCGCCGCAACAGGAGCCGCCGGCGCCGTAACCGTGGCAACCGTCCCGAGGGAGGATCCACCAGCCGGGACAGACAGCCCGGTGACACAGGTGAGAGAGTGGGACGGGGTCAAGATGCAGGAGGAAAGGACTAACGAAAGAGAATCGTCAGACTGCACATTAATACAACTTTTAGGGTTAATTTCCTCTTTATTATGCAGATTTAGTAGAGAGTGACAGGATGGTAGAGAGGAGGATTGTGTTGCTGACCAGATTCAATCTTGCACCGGGGCTCATATTTTGGTTGTTTTGTGCCTTTTATCGACCTTGTGCGCCTGAGAAACGAGGGCTCAGCCGTCTTTAGAAGGGCTGTCGATTTAACGTGTTCATTTAATTTATTAGTAATGGGGAAAAAATAAGACGTTAAAATTCTTAACACATTTAACGCACCCTAGGGCTGCACGATTAATTGCAGTGAAACCGCACGCGATTTGGCAAAGGCTGCGATATTTAATGCGCAGCTTGTAAGCGCAGCGGCTGATCGGTAGTAAATGCTCCGTCTGAACACCAGAGGACGTCCCACACACACACACACCCACCACATATCCCTCTGAACACCAGAGGACGACACACACACACACACACACACACACACACACACACACACACACACACACACACACCACACCACACATCCCTCTGAACACCAGAGGGCGTTTCTCACACACACACACACACACACACACACACACCACACCACATATCCCTCTGAACACCAGAGGACGACACACACACACACACACACACACCACACCACACATCCCTCTGAACACCAGAGGGCGTTTCTCACACACACACACACACACACACACGCAGAAGTAGATGACACACATCCTTCCAGGAAATCTGTATGGGCATCATCACTGTTGCTGAATAAACAAGATTGAAACGCTTTGATTAAACGTGATTAATAAACGCACGACTCCCTCATTCTGTGTACGAATCACATCATCTCACAGTAGGATGAGCTCAGCTGTCGTTATGAAGTGAGTTTGGAGTAAAAGCATGTTATTAAATGTTGTCTTTTGTTAGAAGAGGTTTTTAAATGCTTCATGTTTGGAAAGATATTTGATGCGTGTTGTTTTTTTCAAATGTACGTTGTAAGTGACTAAAACTCACAGTGCTGTAAACTTTATATCGCAGCCTTTGCGATTTCAAAATCGCGATAAGCCAAATTGGTTTAAGTGCAATTACATGTAAATTGTGATTAATCGTGCCCTTACTCACCGCCCCAGACCGACGTAGATCATCTTACATTTCATAAAGTTGATTGGGGACGAACATGTAGCAGAGCAACAACTCACTGTGTGATGAAGCCTAAAGCAGTTCGACTCTAAAATTCACGATATCAGGGCAGAAATGCCTGATTGTGAGGTTTTGTCCCATATTTGTGTTGTATAGTTAATAGGGCTGTCACTTTTGAGAAAAATCTAATTCGAACGGTTATCGGATATCAAGCAATGTATTCGAATATATTCGAATTTCTACGAGCCCCGCCCCCCCACCAAAAAAAAAAAAAGAAATACACCGTTACGGAGATTCAATCACAAATTTATTAACCGTCTGACAGTCATAAACAGGACTCAGGCCTGTCTGAAAAAAATATATATATTTGACTTAATGTTTTAAACAGCAGGCTATCAACTTAATCTATATGAAGTGGCACTATGCATAGCCAATCACAAAAGTAGGCTACATGGAAAAAAAAAACTGAATCGGAACAGCACGGCACGGCACAAACAATAACTTACAGCTTAAACAGCAGCAGGAGTAAGGCCTAGCCTAATTCAATTCTTAATATTGTTTGCTAGAAACACCAATTTATCAACTTGATCTGGATCAAGTGCGGCTCTCTTTTTATTGGCGATGTTTCCCGCAGTGGAGAACGCGCTCGGAGCGCGCGCGCGCACACACACAGGTATTTGCGCGTCAATGTTGAGAGAAGTGGTATCTACGGTGTAGAACCCAAAATATTTCCAGACACTACTTTTTAGATGAGTTGGGGTCGTAATTCTCCGCTCAGGGTGGCCGTTCTGTGCGTTATCTTCCATTTTCAAAACAGGGAGACTATTGGCAATTATTCTCTTGATTTGGTCATGGGCCGACGCTACAATACGTTTAGAGCGCCCGCTGCTGGATGAAATGGCAAACAATAAAATAAAAACATTAAAAAACGGTCTAATCATAGACTGTAAAAAATGCGCTAAACATGGCACTTTAAAAACCGGATAGTTTATTTATAGTTCGAATACGGATATTTCCCGTCATGTTCGAATGCATATTCGAATATCGAATAAAAAGTGACAGCCCTAATAGTTAAGCGATATCACACGAATGAGCGCAATATCATGAGTGTTGCTTTTGTTCCGAATAGCACGAGTGCAAATGTGAGATTGATTTTTATACACCTGTTCAATAAATAAGAAGTTAAAATCAATATCACATTTGCACTCGTGCAAACTTTAGTTTTAATAAAAGATTCAAATAAATGATCTTTTGGGGGTCAATTTCTCAGCCAAATTTGTTGTGCGATTAATTTGCACGTGTTTAATTACATCGTGCACTTATTTAGATTCAAAAGGTGAATTGTTTTAAGTGATTTATTGTGTTAAATGAGAAAAGCATCAAATAGATATTAAAGTAGCTTTAGAGCAACATTTTATTTGATTCGACATAGAATTTAATATAAACTTTTCATCTTCAACACCCATGAGGGTAAATAGATGACAATTTAAATTTTTGGATGAGCATCTGTTTTTTTTTATTTTTTTTTTTTTTATGAAACGATTAAATAAGAAATGGAAACTGCGAGTAGGTGGTGTAAATGTCTAAATGACAAGTCATTGAGTCATTTATTCAAGCAGTTGACTCATTCAGGAATGCAAATGGCTTTATGAATAAGCCATTGAATCTTGCAGAATTTCTCAGCCAAATTTGTTGTGCGATTAATTTGCGCATGTTTAATTACATTGTGCAATTATTTAGATTGAAAAGTTGAATCGCTTGACAGCCTATATATGCATACATACATGCACACGCGCGCACACACACACACACACACATATATATATGTAAGTTTGTAAATATAAAATAAAAAGTTTGTTAGATGTGATTAATTGATTTAACAACAGCACTAGATTCTTTTCTCTATGATTTCTAGATCCTTTTTATGTCTTATGTTACAAGATGTTTCCTGTACATGTCATTGGTTTCTTTAGGTGTATTTTCCATCAGTTGATTACGTGATGTACCCTGGTATCAAAATATGTTTCCGTAATATATTGCAAGATCTGTGATATTCTCTTAAAGGTGTTGAAACCACAATTCAGTTTTTCCGTGTGGTTTCAGGCAGTGGTGGCTCTGGCGTAGGCATGTTATGAGCGCTCGTAAGGGCAGGGGTTCTCAAAGTCTACATTCAAAGGTCCAAATCTGAATTTTCAACAATGTCAAAGGTCCGGAAATAATTGGTTATTACAAAACTTGTTTTTATTAAACAAGCATAACAAATCATTAATTAAATAAAGTGCCTTTTGCATTTAAAGATACATTAATAACAAGTGCAAAAGTGGCAAAACACTTAGTTTAAGAGTCAGCATTTTATTTAAATTTTTTTCAAAATCAAAGACCGCAATAAGAGAGCCCTGGTAAGATCATTTCGGTTCTTTACTTTTAATGAAGCTGATTGTGTGTTGAGCGTCTGCGACTGACTTTCACTTTGATCTGCGATAGTTCGTGGGTTGGCTCGATGAATAGATCAGCTGCTCATCTGCGGTGATGCTTGTTGCAGTAGCGTCATCATATCTGGCTATAACATGTCATATAGCCTCTCACACGTTTATTTTGAAGCATATAAAATTTACATAGGCCTATGTGGTTTCAACAACCAGATGCATTTACACTTGTCCAGTTTCGTCTGGAATGCGGCCCAGATCTCCTCCTGAAGTGGTTTGAGCGATTGGATTTAAATCCGTTTCTGAGGGCATTTACACCTGGTCTTTTCACGATCAGATCACAGAAAACCACAAAGTGGCCAGGTGTACTCCAAATGTCACGTTACAAATCAAACAGAACGGCTTTGTGCTGGATCTCTGTCCACTCCAATCATATTTGAAAACTTTGTTTGCCCTGAAACGGACATCCTCAACGCTCACTGCGGTGAAGTGTCGCCCGATTACATCAAACTTCATACGCTCACTGGATGTCATGACAACAATATCACAGGGGAAAACTTTAAATATCTCACTTTCACTTTCATTTCGGACCATCTCCAAAAAAAATACATTTAAAAAAAAGGCCAGAAACAAATGATTTTAACAAGCGTTTATCAAAGTAGGAAATCCACACTTTTAATCCCTTACACACAATTAGTGCTCTTGAAATACGAAATGGAGACGGGTCCAGATTGAATTCTCTCCGGGTCCGGACTTTGAGAAGTGCTGGTCTAGGGCACCAAATGAGCCAGAAACGTGTCTGCTCAAAGACCATGGGGAACTAATCAGAGTATGTTTTGTCTTTAATGGTTACATGAGTAGTTTCCCCAGTCCCTTCTGTTGGGCCTTTCTTTCTCTGTACTCTGATCTTCACAAACTTCATGTGTTAGATACGCTACTTTAGATATTAAACTTTAGATTTATTTTTTTATGTTGTCTTCAAACTTATTTGCCATTACAATTTTTATATTTATTCAATTAATTTGAAATTAAATGTACAATTTTTAATTCCTCTTTAAAATTGTATCTCTGCCATAATCACTGAGTCTCACCACGTCAATGTGTTAATCTTTAGATTGTGGATTTTTCTGATTTGGTTGATGTTTATTTCACAGTCATGGTCAACATGTAAGATCTGTTTTCATGCTGTTATCGCTTTGCTCCATGTTTGATCTCTTGCTGTTTCTTTCCTTCTATTGCTCTCTGTGTTGATCTAGTTTCTGTTGCTGACTTCATCTCTCGTGCCGATTCCCAGAGCCGACAGAATCTCCCCGGGAAGGAGGCGGCGACGCAACTCGTGTCCCATCCCAAGGTCTGCCAAAACTACTGCAATAAACACACCCCTAAACAATTTAGCTGTGATGATGATCATTATTATTATGGTTATTATCGGAGTTAATAACTAAAAATATTAATAACTTTACTGTTCATTGAAATGAAGCTGAAATAAAGTAAAACATAAATGAGTATATTACAAATATATAATCACAATTAATCGATTTGATTTTCAATAAAAAATAAAATAGTGCTTTAACAAACTTATTTCAGTTTATTGCCATCACATTTCTAATTTTCATTTAATTCACGTTTTTCAACTATTTATATTTTACTTTATTTCTGAAATTATATATATATATATGTGTGTATGTGTGTGTATATATATATGTATATATGTATGTGTAAATGTATGTAAATCAATTTACAATCGTGATTGTGATTTTAATATAAATTTGTACATAAATTTGTATTTATACATATTTATATACACACGTTTTTGTTAGATGTGATTTAATCACAATTCATTGATTTGACCACTAATAAAAACTGAAACTAAATATTAATAGAACTATAATAAAACTAAATTACAAAAAATATATATATTTTTAAAAATGAAAAATATTACTGTTGTAATATTTTACTGTAAAATAAGAGTATTTAAGAAAAAATATAATAATAACAGTTTTGTTTTAAGTACCACTTCACTCTGAAGCGCCCAGTCTTTGCAATTAGGATTGTGTGTATACCATCATCATAAAACGTAAATGTACGTAAAAGGACAATTTCATGGGGATTATGCACAGAACAAAGTCTTCAACTGCATCTCGTTGTCTCTCCATCAGGAAAACGGGACTAGCGTGAGTAAGGAAGAGCTGACTCCCTCCAAGCGCTCCCCGAGTAACGGCGTGGCATCGGCCGGGGGGGCCGTGGCCCTGGTCAACGGCGTCTCGTAAAATCATCTCGCCCACGTCTAAAGCAAGACACCATGGCAAACTCTGTTCCTGCTTGCATTCACGTAAACCTTTAAACTGACGAATGAAAATCGACTAAAATCCTTGAATTCATACAAGTCTATGAGAAGAAAATGATACAAAAAAATGACGAACGCATCTACTTAAAACCACACATAACGGTGTATGTTTATCCTATCTATCAGTACTTAGTGCATATTTAAGACAAGCTTGCCAAAAATGAGCTGATGGATATGACTTAAATTTCTGACATAACACAGAAAACAGGACGTGACTATTTGGGTTTTATTTTCGATTATTATTATTTTTTTTGCTGTTGTCGTTGCTGTCATTATTTGTTTTTGTTTTGTTTGTACTCACTGGTGTGGGACTGTGAAAACACTCCCGAACAGACGCATCTCTGAAACGGTGTTAGCTAAACGAGGGCGGGGCTTGCGGAGAGGTGATGGGTTGAAGGCGGAGCCTCTCGCGAGTGATTGACAGCTGAGTCTGTGGTACTCTGAGTTTAAGGGCAAGACGGAGAGACATTGTGCCTTGAATTTGAAAAAAACAAACAAAAAAAAAACTTGAGTATTTTCTCTTTTTCCTTAATATTTGCGTTGTCCATGAGATGAAGTAGATGGTTCCTGTTTGTTTGGTGTTTTATTTTGTGTGAGGAAATGATAGGATTATGCAGAATAAGAGGGATTAGAAAGATTAATGCCAAACATGAAATTAGGATGTTTGTCCAAGGTCAAGGCGTTATTTGAAAGCCGTTTAATGTGTGTTTGTGTGTACGAGTGTGTCTGATTGTACGTTATGAGCATATAAATTGAGAGGAGCGTTACATGATCCAAGAAGACAACCCATAAGAATCCCGAATGGATTCAGTCTCTTCAGTTGAAATGGAGGGAAAGTGGCACAAGTGTCCAAACACAGAACTAGAGAGAGACGTAAATGAACTAGCTGACAGGTTCACAGTGTTGATTCATTTCTAGAATTTTGACATCTGTGTCCCCAGCGTAGCTTCTGGTGGAAGGAAGGAAGGCAGAATGTGTGTGTGAGCGTGGTTAGACACACACACACACACACACACACGACAGCTTCTGGTCTGGTGTGGATGGTTGGTCTTAATGGTCTAGAAGGCTTTCTAAGATGATGAAGCCTATAACACAGAGACTGATGCTTCAGTTCACACACACACACACACACACACACACCCGAGAGCATTGTAATGTAATGCACTCCAGTTTGCTGGAAGGAAGTCTGGGCCTCTTCTGTCTGTGTTGGGCTGGCAGAGAAGCCGAGCTGACGTTAGTCATGGGTAAAGGGGAAGGTACCGGTCCTTCACTTTATTGCTGTCATCTCAGTTCCTGTTCTCAAAGGGGTTTTTTTCTTTTCTTTTCTCTTTTTTTTTTTTTTTTTGGTTGTACTTTCCACATCGTTGAAAAACAAAAAAGATTAAAATGGAAGTGAAATAAATTATTTCTGGAATGACACCTGTGTGCAGTTTTTCTTGTGTTTTCTCTGCAATCTGGTTTATGGGATCTTTCCAAAAAATATAGGTGCAAAATACCTGTGAAACGCTTAAAGAAGCAATACATTTTTAATGTTGTTTTATTTTTCAGCAAATGATCAGTAAAAAGTAAATTATCGTCAGACTAAATGTATATATTATGTATATATTTAAGAAATATTTGCATGTATATACTTTATATATAATTTATATTATAGGCCTATATGTTATATATAAATAACACGTTTTCTTAAATGTATACATGCATGTGTGTGTATTTATCTAATATATATATATACAAAATCATACACAGTACACACTATGTAAACACAAACTTTTATTTTGGATGTGGTTAATTGTGATTAATCTTTAAGCAGCACTGATATATATATATATATATATATATATATATATATATATATATATATATATAGAATGGGGTTGAATGGTTTAGCTTGGCAAATGCCAGTTGTTTTGTCTTCTCACCAAATTATATCATTTTTGGTGGGCAGTTTTCTTTAAAAAAAAAAAAAAAAAAAACATTTATTAGAAGGGAAATCATTAATTTACACAGGGTTCCCACGGGTCATGGAATTTCTGGAATGTCATGGAATTTTAAAAGGTCTATTCCAGACATTGAAAGTCAGGGAATTGTATATATTTTTTTGTCCAAGTCATGGAATATCAGGGGACTTAGTTTGTTGCTTTAAATTTTAGTTTCCGTTTATCAAAATGTAATTTTTCTATACTGATTTTTTTTTTATCGCGCTGTTTCACACATCTTTCTGTATTGTTGTGCTTAGGCTATTGTGAGCGCCATATTTATTTCCTTCCCGCTCAATTGGAAATCCCTTAGTTAACAGAGCTGCCAACTCTCACGCATTGGCCGTGAGCGCATTTGAATGGTTTCACACACTCACACCCCCGATTTCTCACGCTGAAGTGTCAACCCGGTCGGTCAAATGCCTGAAAGATGAGTTTATCTGTAGATCTACGTGTTGAGCCACTCGTGATAGTTATACCGTAAATTAGTTAAAATCTCCCGGAATCTGCGAGACAGACTGTGTCTGTGCACGGCAGAGAGACCTTGAGTAATACAGAGAGTAGGATTCCTGTCCATCATCGCACAAGCTGCGCAGTTTTGCCGTTCATTATAGGTCATGAAAATTCATCTTTTTAGTCAGGGAATTTGACATTTGGTTTAGAGCGGGAACCCTGTTTACAATATGTTTACCAACATGCTGGGCAAAATTAAATATTGCTTTTGGTCATGTTTAAAACTACCTAGTTTTTATGCTAGATTAACTTGATGTAATGCATTTCTACCGCAAACAAAACATTAAAATCAGGCCATTGAAATAAAAACGGATGCTGAAGTGATTGAGGAAAGAACGATATAAGCTGCTAAATTTGCTCCTTTATTACCATCACAGGGAGACGTGTAGCTTTACTAAACTCTGCTCAATAAAAACAGGCAAATCAGCTCTTGCGTTGACCAAGAAAAACCTGAAGTCCATGTGAGAGCACCTAGCAGCTCGTACATAATCCAGACACAAACTAAGCTCTCAAATTACTATTTAAATAGCTTGATTTAGTAAGAGGAATAATAGGCTAATAGGGAGTGTTTTTGTGTGCATGAATGCTAAAACTAATAGGTTCAGAAAACTGATCCCAGCTTCAGACATCACATATGCAATCGAGGCAATGCGTATTGTTCGACTTAATGTGTGTATTCACTGATTCATCATCATGTTGCAGTGTTTACACGTTGTGTTACAAAGTTGTTTAGCAAACCTTTATTCCTTTATTCTGCTCAGTGCCTGAACCGGTTTTCTTCCAGGATGCGTCGGGGGTTAAAGTAGCCTACTATGCAAATAATACCTTTTACAAATAACTTTTCATATGATCATAATATCAACTTCTCTAAATGTCATTGTTAACTGGTTTGTATTCAGGATGAATAGCGATGTCTAATGATTGTGTCTTTAACTCCTTGATCGCAACAGAAATGCAGTTTTTCTACAATTGCGCGCCAAACATGAAGGAAGGGTCGGGTTTGTGTGACGTGCTCACCTGTGGTCACGATGGCTTTTTGGTTTCCTCCCCCCACACGAACAACAGAGCGTCAACACACACTTCTCTCTCTCTCACACACACACACATCCTCAAAAGACCAGGCTTCGGGCAAGTACACTTTTCTCCACTTCTGGAAATAGTATTTGCATCACTTGTTTTCTGTGGTAGGCTATTCCATGTCTGAACTGTTCCTGTATCTGGTTATCTTTTGTTAGAATATTTGTTATGGTTTAGGACTTTTTTATTTTTTTTATTTTTTAAATGAGCTTTTATCAACAAAGTTGTCTAGAAATGTAATGTTTCTCATTTAGTGTTAGTTTTTGCGTGTTCAGGCACCGCGGCTTTAATTGTAAATGACAGTAGCACTTCTTAATACTTAAAAAAATCACATATTTCTTTAGCACTTGTTTTTACAGCTGCGTCTGATGCTTTATGTTGAATGTTTTACGTCCTGGACAACCTGGAGGGTATTTACAAGTAAAATGAGTGGGCAAATATATGAAAAACCATTTTCCCTGACCTTACTTATGCCCTTTCATCTAATGTTGTTCAGTGGTTATTGGCAGCCATTCTGCTCTATGATTTTCCATATTTTTTTCTTCCTCGTCATCATGTTATGATACTCTTTACCAGAATAAAAGGTGTGGGAATTTGCATTGTGTTTTTCTCTGTGCCGGGGCGAGGGAGTGACCGTCCCTACGGGGGAGAAGGGATTTTACTCTTTCGATCCGGCTCGAGTTTCACCGTGATCTCTGATTGTAGTGGATATAATAGATCATGGCAAACTGAAGAATGAAGCTCATCGCCGTATCCATTTAATGTGATACAATTTATATCCTCTCTGTTCACAAACCTGTCTAGACTTGGCTATATACTGACTCACGCCTACAATTTGTTCAACAATACTTAATTTTAGATTGTGTGAGCTATGCAAAAATGGGACAGGTTTTGGTAGATGCACAGATAACCGTGTTTACTCTCGGCCTTTGAGGTTTTTTTTTGTGATGCTATATCCTTTAAAACAATATCCATGTGATTTTAATGTTATTATGCTCTTTCAACACAGTTTAGCTCTGCTATTCATTCGTTTTGTTTTGTCTTATAAAGTCGGGCAGTGATTCTAAGCTTTTAGTCCAACGAGAATGTAAAATGATGTAAAAACAACTTTAGATGGGTTAGAAAGTCTATGTAAACTACTCTAGCAATAAGTATATTTATAGTAGAAGTATCAATAACTGTTGTATGGGTTTAGGCCATGATAACACAAAATAGTAATTCATCCGAACAGGTTTAAAAAGTGTCCCGTTTTATGTGACATGTTCAGGTTCAATTGAAACTGGAAAACCCTTGCGAATAATAATTAAATGTAATCTCACTAAAGTAAAATAATAATGATTATAAAAGGGATAGTTTTCAGATATAGCTAGACATTGAATAACCAAATGTAAAGTAACTGGATAGTCTTCACTGTATAAATTAAACAGATTAATCCTTATTATTAAAGTTAAAGTTACAAAAGTTATTCAGTTTTTCTTTGTCTTTTTTTGTTAACATTTGAACAACATTAACAATTGATTAACATTCAAAACACAAACAGCAGGTAAAATATTGGGCTGCTGTCTCTTTAAGACCTGATGCACGAATATACAGCTCTTGCCAATTGGTTAAGACAAACTATGAAGTCCATGTGGGAGCGTCTCATACATGCAAACACAAACTAAGCTCTCAAATCATGTTTACTTTTTTAATAGCGTGACTTCATTAAGAGGAAGACTACATGGTTTATTTTACCGGATGAAACAGGACAACACAAAATGATAATAGTGATTATAATTATAGCTGCTGTCTCTTTAAGACCTGATGCACGGATCCAATAGACCTTTCACACAACTTCTAGTCTGGGAACCCAGACAACTTCCGGCAAATTTAGATTTGCTCTGCAAGTTAGTCTGGCAAAGAGCTCATTCAAACCCATTTCCAATCCGCCGAAATCGCGGCACCAATCAGAAACGTTGGGGCGGCCTTTACAGATGACGACAGCGCAGCAACTGTGAAGCAGATTTGTACATTACAAAGATGGATGCCGCCGTGGACCATCACTCGTTCGAATCAGCTATCGCGTCTGTTTTAAGCGATTTGAACGTTTCCTTTTTGTTAAAGGAACACTCCACCATTTTTTCATAATTATTAAACTATGTAATTCCCTTAACTAAGACGAGTTGATACATACTTCTCTCTTCTCAGTGTGTGCACTCAATCGCTCTGGCGCGCCGCAACACTTGATACTGATAGCCCAGTTCATTCATTAGAATCCAAACGGAGATAAAGTTAGAAGCGATCAAACACCTCCACGTTTTCTCTATTTAAATACAGTTACACGAGTAGTTACACGATAAAGTGTGGTGACAAAATAAACCGTGGAGGTGTTTGATTGCTTCTAACTTCATCTCTGTTTGGATTCTAACGAGCTGGGCTATCAGTATCAAAGTGTTGCGGCGCGCCAGAGCGATTGTATCATACGAGAGAGGTATGTATCAACTCGTCTTAGTTAAGGGAATAACATAGTTTAATAATTATGAAAAAACGATGGAGTGTTCCATTAAAACCGGAGCAAAGAACAACACTCGGGAGATGTTTCTCCGTTGCTCTGCATACGTCTTTGTGCTTTGAGTATACGCACGAAGGGGTCACGGCACCAAATAGAGGTCTCTGCAGACGGTAATAGGAGTTACCAGATCAAGGGGCGAGGCCATAAACAGAGGGGCGTTTTCAACCGTGTTACCTGATTTGCCCACGTCACAGTGTGGGTAGGTCTTAGGGGTGGGGTCGGGAGAAGGGCATAATTTTCACTGCATGATTTATAAACACCCACCAGTGTGAAAACACCCACAAATTTAGAAACACCCACTTTTGTTCCGCAGAGACCTCCCGCGAGCGAGCGAGGGGTGGTACGACCGTTTGATTGACGGACTTACAGTTACTGATTAATTTTCATTTCGGTGCTTCTAATTCAGTGGCTGTAAGTGAGTTATGAATAGGATTTCAAGTGATTTTGAAAAAATGGACAAAAAAGAGAATCACATACCCCACCTTTAAGACACCTTGCGGTATAACATATACTCCACAATATGAAACAAAATAAATAAGAACACACAACAGGAGGCTAACTTACATACATTTAAAATACTAATATTTACCATTCTACGTAGGCTATTTAACAATCTGATTGCACAAGAGACAAATTAATATTTGTATGAATTGTTATTCATCTTTGGTAGTCTATAGCGATAGCAGAATAGAGTGCAAAAAAAAAGTCACTACTTAAGAGCATGGATAAGGACATAACTCTTGAATAAAACTGACAGACTTATTTTTGGTATACACATCAAAACGCAGTTTATTGTCAATAATAGTCCCTAAATATTTATAAATTTTAACACACTCCACCCTCTCGCCTTTACTGGGAGAATGAGCTGAAATCAATAGTCATTGGTCTTAGATACATTCAGCTGCAGAAAAGCATCACCACACTATTTTACAAAGTCATCAACAACTGGAGTCTGGACCATGACAACAAGTTGTGTAGACTCTCTCTCTGATCCATTTTCTCTTGCCCGGGTATGTTTTTCTGATTTTACATGAATAACTCCGCTTCCGCAACGTATTTCCGGTTATTGTGTGAAATTCCTAGACCCCTTTTCAGTTGGTAAACATGGTGACGTTTTTATGTGGGCGGAGCTTAGGTGGAGGCAGAACCAGAGCTGTTAAATATGAAGAAAGGGAGAAAATAAGATTTTATCTTAATGTGCAAGGTCACTCACTGTCCAGGACCGCGATTGTTATTTGCCGACCCGTACACACTCGGTCAATGGACGGACGATCTGACAGGATTAATGTTAACGTTACCTCTGTTGAGTGGCCTGACTTCTACTCCCTGATAGAGAAACCGAGTGTAAAGACAAACTGAGGGCATACATCTTTAGATGCCTATAACTATGTGATGAATGGTCTTGTAACTACGTTACATTGCGCAGTCCTGCCTAGCCAGAGCCAAAGCCAGAAGACGACAATGTAAAGAGTGACATAACAGTGCAATTTTAATGATGTGAATATTTTCTAGATTTATATTAATTAACTATGTGTTTGATTATTTCTTACTAGGTTCTTCAAAAAGTCTATCACAATCAATCACAACAATGTAGGCTATACAATCATAGATGATTCACAAATAAGCACAATAATTTAGAAAACATTATGCGATAAAATTTCAAATTGGAGCCTGTAGACCTCTTGCACCCAACAACACCACAATATGACATTTAATAAAAAAGAATAATAATGTAAGATCCTTATCATGTAGCCGAATCTGTGCTGGTTTGTATTGGCCGCCTCCAGTTTTCACTTTGTGAAAAATTACTTTTTATTTATTATTTATTGATCAATTCTAGTAATAAAAAAAAACCACTCAAAATAAAAGAAAAATCTCGTAAAAAAATTTTGCATTAAAAATTTGGGGAAAAAAACAAGCTTTCTGGACAAAACAAAAGTATAATTTTAGGGTCACAACATATGAAGAAAAAAAAATACAATAGAATTCAACATATTAATGACACTTTTTTAATAGCCCACTTCAAGTGTTTATTATACATTACTAAATGCAACAAAATAATAAATGAAAATGAATTAAAAAAATGTTCGTTGCATTTTCAATTCTGTGGAAACGGGGTTTTCAAACTCCTACTCCACCTACTTTTCCTCATCAAAACTCTTCTCGTGCGGGAGTGTGTGTGTGCGCGTGTGTGAAAGAAAGCCCACAGATTCTGAAGTGCAGAGGGGAGATCATTTTTTAAAGTTATCTGTTTCAGGTATGGTACTGTATGTTTATCGAGTAATACTGGTTAATGACGCTTTCTTAGACTTAATCTGTACAGTGATCAAGTCTGATGACTATTTACCAGACGGAAACGAACGTTTTATCATGCAGATAGATAAGCATAGATAGTATGTGTGAGGAAAAAAATCATACATAGAGTTAAATACGTTATATAATGAGCGGTGCTCCAGCGTCACATCCTGCCTTTATATATATATATATATTATATATATATATAAATGGCAAAGCGCACAATAACAGTAATAAGTGTTTAGTAAGTGTTTTTATTTGAGTTTATTGAATCCTTTGAGGCATTTCAAGTTTACTGTGACTGTTAGGGACTATTTTTAATGGCGGAAGGATGGGATTGAACTATTTTACTTTAAAAAGGGAACATAATAATACCTCTATTTTGGGGTTTATATATGTGTTATGTATTAACCGTTTTATAAAAGCAATAAGGGTACGAGAGACCGTGTTGAATTGTCAATTTACAAGTCTCGCCCCGATTATTCACATAAGGCTACAGCACCGCTAAGTATTGCTACTGCTACTAACGTTAATTAGGGTTGCCAACTTCAGAAAAGAAAAATAAGGGACAAATAGTTCTTTACAGGAAAATAAGGGACACCTATTTATCTTAACCTATTTGTCTACAATCTATTTATTTACTAATTATTATTATTATTAGTAGTAGTATTAAAAAAAGTAAATCTACATGTGCTTAAACACATTTGTCTATAAATAAATAAAAATGTATTCATATTAATTTATTAGAAGCGTATGTTGATGATAAGCATTCTCACTTGTCTTTGGATTTCCATGTGTTTTCCAGCTCACTGAAGTGAAAATCATGGCACATTCAACTATAAGTGTCCAGCCGGGCGTGGTTCTGGCCCCGGATGGCTTCAAGCAAAACATGTGGAGCACAGGAGTGTGTGACTGCTGCGACGACATGGGCATCTGTAAGTGTTTGGTGGAGAGAGAGAAAGAGGAATAGTAGGCTACTGTAGAGTTATGATGACAATAAACAAATATTTGGGTCACAGACAACAACACAGTGTTGGTGCAGATGGGGGCCGGATCTGGGCCGGCACTATGTTGCTGTCTGTGGTTTGAGGATGTGAGATTTCGATTTAACTGAAAACGTAACTAATTCTATGTGTTTAACATCTGTGTTCCTGTGGCAGGTTGTTGTGGTTTCTGGTGCTCGTACTGCCTCATGTGTAAGACCAGTGAGGACTTTGGAGAGTGTCTCTGTCTCCCCATGCTGGAGATTTGCTTCGGAGGCATTTTGCATCCTATCACATTCGCCATGAGGAGCAGTATGAGAGAGAGATACCACATTAGGGTAATTATTATGTTATTATTACCGTTTAATATAAATTAATTTACATTACTCCCAGCCGATCACATGATCCTTCAGAAATCATTCCAACACGATGATGATTTGCTGCGCAAGACATATTTCTGATTATTATCAATGTTGATAACAGTTGAGCTGCGTAATGGAAACCGTGATAAAATTTTTTCAGGATTCTATGATGAATAAAAATACTGCTATTAAATGTATACAATTACCAAAATGGAAGTGAGTTTATGTTTACGAATCGGAAAAACGTTTTGGTTTGTGGTTTGACTGAATATAACTTCCAGAGGAAGTTGAAACACATTCGACCGGATTGCTTTCGTAGTGTAAACGCTCATGTGATCGAATGTGTTCAAACAGCCTCAAAAGAGCGTCTTCTCTCCGTCTCCTGAACCAATGCGTCACATCATGAGAAGAGGTTATACAGACGGGGTTTAAACTCTGTCGCTGGAGAACCAAGTTTGGTTTGAAGATGAAAAACGTATCAAGCACAACGTTCTCTCGTCATTCCTGATCTCTAACACACACTCACAGCGTTCGGCTGATCTTACGGCTGTCAGAGCAGAAACTAAAGCTGATGTTCTCTGTGTGTTTTTCCGTCGTCTCCCGTCGTGTTCATATGTAAATTGCGCAATTGCCATTAGATCAAAATATATATATATAAAAAAAAAAAAACATTTCCAGCCCATAGACCCTCCCCTCGAAGAAATCAGGACAGAAGTGCTTGAAAGTGGACAGAAGAGACGGATTAAAACACCAGATGTAAACAGGAGTGTGTCTCTCGTCTACATGTGATCCGATCGACCAAAACGCATCTTAATACCAGGAGTAAACGGAGCCTCAGTCTCACATCACGTTTTATTTTTTTATTAGTTTATTTGTCAGGGACCATGCACAGTCCAAGCCCATTACCAGAGTTAGCTATACGGCTAATTTACATCTGTGGTCCCTGGGCAAGGAAGATGAAAGGACTAGGGATGTAAACGATTAATCGACTATCAATTAATTGTCGATAATACATTAATCGATGATCAAACTTATCGATCATCGATTAACCAGTAGGGGTGTAACAATACATCGATATGGATCGATGCATCGATCAAAAGTCTAACGATACGATGCATCGATGCCACACATAAAATATCGATTATACGGTACCTTTATTTTGACACTCTCCACATCCTCACGTAACTTTTCTCAGCTGAAATAGACGCCTGACAAGATTGACTGAACCCTTTGTCATAAAAGCCGGTATTTTCCACTGTCAAGGTATCGCGAGTTCATCTTTTACAGCAGAAACGACAAGCACCCTTGTTTGTGAATTCAACCCGAAAAGTCTGTGTTAGCGAATCAGTGCGCAGTATTCAGGTCAGGTGACAAGCCTGCTAGTCACTTTGAAAAGACGCGCTAGCTGAGAGGAGTTTCGTCAAAGCTGATTAAAAGTGATCGAGGATTTCAACGAACTTGATGAACCCGTGATATCTTCTTCATGGTGTAAAAGGAAAATAAGATCTGAAACTTTTTCACGGAATCTTGCTAAAACAGCAGGTTAGTGGTGAGGGAAAAGCTCTCTGTATCGCGTGTAAGTTACGTTATTCACAACAACAAAGTTTGACAGGCGTCTTAACTAGATGTCAGCTGAGGAGATTAACGTTACAAAGATTAAGTGTTTTATTAAGTATCATAGCAATTACTAGGCTTTGTTTAACTCTGAAACATGAAATGTGGAGTTATCTGCTTTTGCCACACACACACAATAAAAATATATATAAAAAAATACTTTGTTTTTTTTGTTATTATTACTTAATCAAAACAACCTCTTCTGTTAGTTCATTTGCAAAAACAGATAACTCCGTTCTTGTTCATTTTCATATATCATTTTTTTTTTTTTTACTTGTAACTTAACAAACAACTTGTAAATGTCCCAATTGGGAGAGGGTGTGCAAAGAGTTTAATTAAACTTTCATATATTTTTGGATGCATTTGTGAGTTAATAAATGTAACTGGTTGTGTAAACTTGGCACATAATATCTAAATATCGATAAATCGATTTATAACCCTGAATCGAATCGAATCGTAATCGTATCGCAGAATTTTTTGAGGTATCGGCAATAATCGTATCGCTGGCTGAGAGAATCGATATCGTATCGTATCGTGATGAACTGTCCGATTTACACCCCTATTAACCAGGTTAATGCGCATGGGTGCTCAACCGCGAAACATGTTTAAGCGAGCGCGCCGGAGTTATGTTTGGTACTTCATCATGACTAAGTTTGCGTGAGTATTCGCAGACTTTTGTTTTATGCAAATGTAAGTTGTAATAGTTTATTATGTGTACGCCTTTCTATATCTGATTTATCTCATAATTGGATGCATTTGGTTAAGAATTTAAGCGTGATCTTTAGCGCGCGTAGCTCAAACGGCAATGCACGAGTAATAATGACTATTGGGAGTGTCATATTACATAACATCATAAAGAGAACAATATTGTAATAAAACGTGGTGGATTATTTGGGTTTAGTTGCCGTGTCGCGTTGTTCCAGAAAGAGCGCGTGCACAACATGAGTCATTCTGAATGACACGTATTAGTTCAAGTTCACTTGTGCATTCACGTCATTGTGTGAAGATATAATTTGTAATATTATGTTTATTTTTAATATATCTGAATAATCTCATATAGGTTGTGTGTCCTTGAGTTAAATAATGAGCTCGCAAAGTGCTCAGCAGTTATTCATTCAGCGCGCGCCGCTCAAGCAGCAATTCACGACTAATAATAACGATGATTAATTTGGGACTGTCATATTAGATAACATCAGAACACTATTTTATTAAATCGTTGTGAATTCATTGGGTTTAGTTGCCGTTTTCAGTGCGTTTCATTGCACGTCCACAACACGTTCTGACAAGCACGCACAGGGCCGTTTGAAGGAATTTGGGGGCCCCAAGCAAAATAGACATGGAGCCCCCCCCCCCCCCAAATTTACAGTGACATAAGCATGTTCCTCTGCCTTTTTCAGGTTAAATAATGTTTATAGATGGGTAAGGTTACAAATTATTTATTAAGTAAAAAGACTGTTTGCTAACAGTTAAATGACAATTAACTAAATATTAAATAACTGGTTCTTAAGTGTTACCGAAAACTTAAAGATATGTTAGCATTTCGATATTTTGATATTAGAAGGGAAGGGATGCTGCTTTCACTACCAATGCTTAAAAACATCCCAAGCTAATATTTGATGCACGTAATTTATTGTGTGGTTTTCCAAACCCCCATTGGTAAATAGATTATCACGGTGGAAAAGTTAATATAGCATGCTATGCCACTTTCATCAAAACCTATTACAAAGCTATAGCAATGTCATGTAATTAAATAAGATAAACCTTAACGGATCTGCGTCTTCCTTAAACCGTTAAAAACATATTACAGTATGTAACGTTAACCATATTCCGTCCGTTCGAAAAAAAATGTGGACTAACTGTTCGTTACAAGCAGCATTTGCCGTCAGGAAGGTAGCTAACATAAAAAATTTTTTTGCTAGCCTAACGTTACCTGCTGCAAAATTACACCATTTGTACAAGACAAGTAGAGCTATTTTTATGCAGTGTAATTTATCACTTTACCACTATCTGGTATTTTTCTTATCCTCCTCTTCCTTTCTCTTCTTTCTTTTCTGGCTTCCTGAAGCATAATTCCGCTTCATGATGACTGCCGAGGAGGTTTGTATTTGCCGGCAGCAGAGATCGCGTGGCTGGCTGGCTGCTGTCAGCGACTACTGAGGGGGCCCCCTTGAGGGGGATTCCGATAACAGTGTCATTGGACTTTACTGCATTGACTATCAAAGGAGCGCTCACAGTGTGTCGTTGAATTTTATTCTTAAACAGTCGTTGTCTTGGGGCCCCAGTCCAGCTCGGGGCCCCAAGCAATTGCTTGGTTTGCCTGTCCTGTTCCGACGGGCCTGAGCACGCATCTGAGGCGGCGTTGGTGACACGTTGTATTAGTCGTTATATTTGATTATTAAATAATTAATTTAATTATCTATGACATCGAAACATTTTACAATCCTACTAGCCCTTTATTTAGATTAAAAACCATTCTCTTTAATTTGGTGAGGAACTAGCGTTTTGAGCAGCATTTGCAAACCCTGTCCTGCTGTTGGCCATATACCACTGCAGCAGACGCATAATTGATCGTTAATTTAAATGACGATCGATCATGGGAATTTGTGAAAATTGACATCCCTTCAGTTCTATATTTGAAGTTTCCAGGTCCAGTAATCTTACTGTTACCTTTCTCACACCAAGGGGGATTATAAGTGCTGCTGCTAATGTTTCAAGTTTTTCATACAAGTAGTTTACCAGATAGATTATTATATGTAGACTTAATATAGTTTAGGCTAAGCCTACCCATATAGATTTTTATTAACATTTATCTTATGTTGCTTAATGTTTGCAAAAGGTGAGCTAGTGCACATTTTTTATGTATTTAAATTTTCGGTGCATAATTTATTTTGTTAAACTACATAAATGCCATTCTGTACCATATCCCAACTGTTACAATAAAACATCATTTGAGCAATATAACATGCATTTTTATTCAGTATATAAGCAATATTTATGCAATATAATACTTTTTATGTCAGACACTATTGATACCGTGAGAAATGTACATTCTCAGGAAAATAGCCGCTTATCAGTTAATCGATCGATAAGGTCAATCAATTAATGATTAATGAATTATAGGGCTGCAACAAACGATTATTTTGATAATCGATTAATCTAACGATTATTAGAACGATTAATCGACTAATCGCCGATTATTCCGCCTACTAATCAGTAAGTTTGGAATTATTCAGCTTTTTCAATTAGTTAAAACATTGAGTTATACATATTCTAACTAGGGGTGGAATGGTACACAGAGGTCACGGCTCGGTACGGTTTCGGTACAATGGAGTAAAAAAGTAAAACAAAAATGCAGAAGGCATTTTCATAAATATCTTAAGCCTTGTATTTTTCGAATAAGTTTTATTAATAAAGGCATAGAACCAGTTTATTTGTAATGCACTGACAATAGTTTTATTTACAAAAAGACCTTGTGATATGTTTGGTAATTGTACCTGAATTAATTTAAAATTAATTAGCTATATTTCAGATCAATATATTTGTTTTCCTTAATTTTAATTAACCCTAACTTTATTCTCATCTGAATTATAAATTATTGATTTCCGTATAAAATAAAAACACATTTGATTTTATTTTTTTAATCAATGTAGAATGTGTAACTTAAAAATAAACAGATTAGTGCTCCGACTCCGAGGACAAGAAATGAAAACCAATACGATATGATGACTGTCCAAAAGATGGAACCCACAGACTGTTTTGAAATGGGGTTGGATAAATGTTTTGCTTTTAAAACAGAGAGTGTGTGTGTGTGTGGTTAGGTGACAGTTGTAGGTTACAGTTTGACAAGAGTTTAGAGTGTGACAAAAGCACAATGTTGTGTTTTATTGCGAGTGTAGACAAATATAAGTTAACACTTTGCTGTTTGAATGATGTCCTTTGAACAAAATGACGGAGTATGTTTTTATGTTTCTACTGTTCGATCGCGGCTCTCTCTCTCACACACACACACACACACACACACACACACACACACACAGTTAGATCGCGCCCGCGCCTCTCTCTCTCTCACAGATCGATCGCGCCGCCCGCGCCTCTCTCTCTCTCTCTCTCTCTCTCTCTCTCTCTCTCTCTCTCTCTCACAGTTCGATCGCGCCGCCCGCGCCTCTCTCTCTCTCTCTCTCTCTCACAGATCGATCGCGCCGCCCGCGCCTCTCTCTCTCTCTCTCTCTCTCTCTCTCTCTCTCACAGTTCGATCGCGCCGCCCGCGCCTCTCTCTCTCTCTCTCTCTCTCTCTCTCACACAGTTCGATCGCGCCGCCCGCGCCTCTCTCTCTCTCTCTCGGGCGCGCGCACATACACACACACTCCAGCG
This sequence comes from Semotilus atromaculatus, assembly GCA_031834385.1. Taxonomy (NCBI): domain Eukaryota; kingdom Metazoa; phylum Chordata; class Actinopteri; order Cypriniformes; family Leuciscidae; genus Semotilus; species Semotilus atromaculatus. Next base: position 34,468,126 of record JAULUF010000009.1, read on the forward strand.
TTGCAATCTTGACATCGCAGCCTGTTCATTATGCTGCGGTCACATCGTAGCGGTCAAATAGCGATATTGCAGGCCCTTACATTAGGTCACGTGAGATCAAACGACTACTCGACAACAAAGAAATTTGTCGACAATTTTTTATTGTCGACGTTGTCGACAATGTCGACTAATCGTTTCAGCCCTAATGAATTAATCGATAATTTGCATCCCTAGAAAGGACAATATAGACAAACATTACTCACATATAAACCAAAATACAAATATACATTCCATGTTATAAAAAGGTCAATGATCACATAGTTGATTCGCCTTCAGCCAAATCTTTAAAGGGAGAGTTCACTTTAAAATAAAGTTTTGGTATGTTTTAGCTTACCTTAAGGGCATCCAAGATGTAGGTTTCTTTGTTTCCGCATTATTTTCAATTTGGATATTTTTAGGTCAAACCGTTCTTGTCTGTTAGTCATATAATGCAGGTCTATGGTCACCACCTCAAAGAGCATGCACAGAGAAGTCCAAATTAAACATGATTTAATGACTCGTAAATGTAAGTACACACTGATGGCCTAAGACACGAAACGAGCAGTTTGTGTGAGAAAACTAACAGTATTTATATCGTTTTTACCTCTTGTAACCACAGCCACGATGCGCCCGCGCCCTCAGATCACTTGGACGTGGCTGTGGTTACAAGAGGTAAAAACGATATAAATACTGTTCGTTTTCTCACACAAACCGCTCGTTTCTTAGGCCATCAATGTGTACTTACATTTACGAGTCATTAAATCGTTGAATGTTTAATTTGAACTTCTCTGTGCATGCTCTTTGAGGTGGTGACCATAGACCTGCATTATATGACTGACAGACAACAACGGTTTGACCTAAAAATATCAAAATTGACACGACTGCGGAAACAAAGACACCTACATCTTGGATGCCCTTGAGGTAAGCTAAAACATACCAAAAATTAATTTCAAAGTGAACTATCCCTTTAAGGACATTTTAAAACTGCTGAGACTTGCACAATCTCTAATATGAAGTGGAATTAAGTTCCACTTTTCTACTACAGTAAATTAAAAAGCTGATTGACCAAATTTGAGTGTCCAAATCCTAAATTGAGTGTAGCAGTCACCTCTTACAGAAGCCCTGGTGACCCTTACATTATCTCTGCAAAATGACAAAAAATCTGTTGTCTTTTCTCTCACGAAGGGCTCGATTCAGGACGACTGCTGTGCGGTGACTTGCTGCACGGTGTGTGTGTGGTGTCAGATGGCCAGAGAGCTGAAGGCTCGTCGAAACAATCTAGTGGTCATCAACCCCACCGTACACACTGTCCACCAGCAGCCGCAAGCCTTCAACCAGCCGACTCAAGACGCCCACATGGGCTACCAGCAGCCTCCCGGATACTAGTGACCTTTAACCTCGAACCTCGAGCTGCCCCGAGAGCAAGACCTGCCGTTCTGTTGAAGTTACGTAGTTGTCAGGAAATCTGTTGAGATGTTATTTCTATATTCATACCTATAGCCTACTTGTTTAACAAGGCCAATATTTTTCTGACCAAAATATTCAATGATAACGGTTTTATTTTTTTATTTTTTTTCTATAGACAAATTGCCAAATGTAGATTTATATATATATATATATTAAACTGACCAAAACTGTTTGTTTCTTGTATGTGAATTTCTTTTCATAAATATCATTATTAATATAACACGCTAAACAGACGTGTGTATTAGATCCATTAACAGTGTTAACTTGACAAACTCAGTCACAACAATCGCTACGGTGTGCTGCTTTTTTTAAAGTTTTTTCTTCCAGTCTGTGATTGGACTGTTGTAGCTTGTCCAAACCGAGTCAACACAACAGAACTCATGTTTAATGAGACGCTGAAATGATCTCTGGGGAATCTGGAAGGGACGACTGATACACAGAAACACATTAGATTTGTAGCCAACACAAAGTAATGTATGTAACTGATGATCCTTTTATCTAGCTATTATCACTGTACTCGTACGGAAAGCCTGTTGGCAAATTAAGAAAGGAGCACCGATTTGAAAAACACAGGAAAAAATTACATTTTAAATTAAAGTCTAGAAGTTTTTGGAACAACATGAAAGTGAGTGAATTATAAAAGCATTTTTGGTGAACTGTCCCTTTAAGGAAATATTTCATATTGTCACTAGGGAACCTGATGACCCACATCATTTAAATTAAAATATGAAATAACCATAGCATCAAAAATAGCTGTTCTACTTAACTTTAAAAAAAAAAAAAAAAAAATAATGATATGAAATGCACTATTTTTCTGTAGTTATGTTAAATTATTGACCTGGCAGGGATTTTGAGATTGAGATTTAAATCTCAAAAATTTTTGCTTTATTCCTGTGTTGTTGTTTTTTTTGTTGTTTTTTTGTTGCTTATTACGCATCTTATAGTTGGATAAATTATGCAGCTACGGTATAATTGTGTGGGTGTAAAAAAATAAAATAAAAATATGGCTTTGATTTTCTAGCAGTTTTAAGTTAAGTAACATATTTTATTATATATATTTTTATATTAAATAATGTACAAAAAAAATATTTTCAAAACCTTTTTTTTCTATTTCGGCCAAGGGCTTCATTTTTTTATGACACTTTTTTGACATTGCCATTTTTTAACCTTAGCCACTGCCATGCCACTCAGAGCTTTTTCTGTTTCCGTCTTCTGTCCTGCGGCGCTTTGACCTGAATGTCACTAGCTGGATTCACCACACAGCTCTTTCTGTAATAGTGATCCAGGAGCCTGTCCCAAAGTTTACAGCATCTCAACAGCTCACTGTTACCTAAGAGATTACAAAAATGGGAATATTACATGAGCATTAGGCTATGAGCATTTATAAAGATTTGTATGTGTCTGCGTAAAAGATACACACAATACAGTGAGCACTTGTACACACAGGCCACAAATACATGTGGACACTTTTTGTGATGACAAACAAAATTTGTCATCACTTTATGAGCATTCTTCACTGCTTACCCAGAATGCACAGTCCATCCTGTGCACGAGTTATAGCAACATTGACTTGATTTGGATCAGTGATGAATCCGAGTCTTTTTCCTAGCCAGGCATTGCTTGGTGTGTATCTTTCTGTGTCCGACACAGAGCAGGAACGGACAGTGGAGAGGATCACATACGGCCACTCGCTCCCTGCACACAGCAATGTACACTTAAAGCGTTCAGTTTGGGTCTTTTTATGCCACTCTTAATCTCAGAAACAAAGGGCACACTCATGTCCCACATTATCCCCCCAAAAGCTGAATAATAATAATAACTATATTTTATGGTGCCTTTAAAGCGAGCTTTACAAAAGGCGCTTACACAGAGAAAAGGAAAACAATTAAAACTAAAATAAACATACACAACAAGATAATCAAATCAAAGCTATCGATGAAAAAAAAATGAAGATAAGATTGAAATCAATTAAAAGACTGAGTATAAATTCATGGAGAATAGAATTTAAATCTCTAGATTGATGCAATCAGAATAACACACCTTGGCTTTTCATAATTGTGCAAACGGTGACATTTGTAATGTCTCTCTTCTGCATTGTCTTTTTGATCTCTGACATCTGTGCGTTGTAAGGGGTCAGAATGGCAATATTCTGAGGTGGTACGTGTGATTTAATCAACAGATGTGCCACATTAACCTGGAAAAAACAAATAAATCACATGCAAGAGAATATTGTATGAGAATGATTCTCTGAAATGATTCACTAAGAAGTTCTCCTGAGAAGTTCCTGCTTATGGTATGAAGTGTGTTGAAGTGATTCCGCTCAGAATTTAATAATGTTTTTGGAATTTCATATTTTTAGGTTGGGTATTTTTGTAGAGGCTAGCATTAGCAATAGCGATTTAGCTTTAAAGCATAAGATCCCGCGCTCCCTTCAGAGCGTTCACGGTCAGGGACTATTTTTTCCAGCGGAAAGGAAGGCTTTTAGTGATTTTACTTCATGAAAGTTGCATTGATACATATTTTTTGGGGGCTTTAATATTTGTATTGTATGATAAAAGCAATAAGGTACTCAAGGCTAGTGCTGTATCATAAATAAATCACGGCTGAAGTGTTACTTGTTAGGCACGACTATTGCTTACTTTCAACTTTCAAACAGCATAAAAAAAAAAAATTTTTGGAACAAATCGCCTAACTTACCCTGCCTCCTTGCTAGGATCAATATCAAATTCCTTTCTTCATAATTCTTTAATCAACACACTTACAGAATTCGGCAGAATTCGACTTACAGCCTGCTCTGCCTCCTCAGTGTTGGCCATTGAGTTCTCGTTGCCCTTTTCTGTAGATACCACTAAACTGACTTCTTCTCCTTGGACGTGGCCAAACAAGATTGGCGTTGGCAGTCCGTTCTTGTTAAGAAGGTAAGGGGTTCCTCGTTCAGCTCCTGTTTTCAGTTTGCCTGCATAAAACTCTTCTGAGGGAAACCTGCAAATTTCTTCATGCTAACATACATGTGCATTTGTTAAACATCAAAGCAAATTGGCAAAGTTTTGTTCAGATTCTGTTGATTGTTTCTTACCATTCTGTACTGAGTGTTCAACATTATGGCCAGATCCATGTAGCGTTCAAACAGAGACTGCCGCATGCCCATCTTTTTCACTAGGGCACACTGCACTATCGGCCGTATCTGTTTGTGGTCACCCAGCAAAACAATCTGTGAAGGAAACCAGTGAGATTTTAATTTGATGTGAAGATGCATATGACCACTCCTAATGTGGCTATATACACTGAGAATTACTAAAAAGTGCATAGTAGCTATAATGTGTAACGATACCCTCATATCACGACTCCATATCACGATACTGAACTCATAATACGAAATTATTGCGATACTAAAAATATATAGTTGATTAAAATGCTAAATTTGATATTATTGTGGGTGTAAATGAATAGGCTTGGTGCTGGTAACCTGATGCATAGGACAATAGTGACACTAGAATAAGAATATACATGATTCTGAAGCTGAAAATACAGTAGCTATTATAGACGAATATGCTTGCACTTGACTAGTTAGCCTATATTTAAAATAATAGGTCACTTTTTATTGGTAACTTAAGACATTTGGCATTATCAGGACCCACAAATATTCCCCCATTGTATTACTACTGTACATTATATTCAACATTATAGTAGTTTAATGTAGTACTGACACTAAAGCTCTGTAAACTTAAATTTTTTGCAACTATCCACAAAACATATTGTTGCATTTTTGTATGTTGACATATTGTGACGATATTGTTACACCCCTAGAATATGTTTACTGCCAACTAGTTTTAAAAATATTGGGTAAAAAAGCATAATGCCCGGATAAATATTAAAATTTATTCTGCATTGTTGTCAACTCTTGAATCCTGGAAATAAAAACAGTTATTTTGCATTTTACAATCCAATTTTGTCCAAATCAAGAAAGACATGTAAAAATTTGTGTCTAATTTTTCAGACAGGAAACTATAAATCAAAATGCAGTGTGCATAATAATAATAATTAGACAAATATATAGGGAATTTAAAATTTTTTCCACTTTTTTTAGGGAATGGGGCAATTTTGGACAGAATTAGAGACAACATGTTGCAAATCGCAAGTCTTCTCCACCTGCCAGAATCTGCTGTGTCTTTTGTTTTGTTTAAAACAGAAACCGATGATGATGATGATGTCATCCCCGAGCTCACCTGCTGTGGATTGTAGGAAACTAAAGGGATAAAGGCCTCTGGCTCTGTTGCCATCGCACATTCATCAATGAGTATCTGCCGGAAATCCATGACCTCCCGGATCTCGGGTTTCAATGCTGAAGCGCAGGTGCACAGAACTACATCACACTGCCTGATCTCGTGCTGATGAGCTTCCTTCAGAACGTTCCTGTAGCTGCAAAGATGCATTTTATAAGTCATACATATTTGTATGCACGCATACACAAACAGATTTGTTTGGTCAATCCAAATTCACAGAAAAAAAGAAGAAAAAAAATCATTAAATTACCAAAGTAAAGTTTCTTATTTTTTGGTAATTTTCCATTACTAGACACATCTTATTCTATCGTATTAGTCTTATTATTCTATCTTCATGCTTCATGCCTGAACTCAGCAACTCAACCGATGGACCAGGATTGAGAAATACTGGACTATAAAGATATTGTTGACATGCACTTGGCATTCAAACCTGCACCAAAAAGTTAAGAAAACCTTTACTTAACATGAAAGTTTATCGTCATTGAGATGCTAGAAAGCATGTCTAGAAATGGAAGCTTGTGAAAAGATAACATAACACAAAACACAACACCACATATAACATTTCTGTTCTGAATGTTAAATTCTCAAGACTTTATATCTTCTATCTTTTCCCACTGAACATTGTGCCTGACACAGCTTTTCATCACATAATATCCTCCTAGTTACCTCTGTTTCACATTTGAGTAATAATGACTTGCCATCCTACAGATTAATTAATTAATATTACTAGATTTTTTTTTCACTGGAGTATTTTTTTTAAATGGCCTCGTGGTGGCAGTAAATACAAGAACAGTCTACACTTCCATCCACTAAAAGCATACTATCTACCAACATCACACAGGCATTTATGTAAACTTTAGTCTTACTCACTCATCTATTTCATCCTCTTTTAAGCTCTCTTCCAAGGTTGTTATTTTTTCTGAAAAAGGATTTTCAGGTTCACGGACAAGGTACATCAGAGTAATATCCCTGCAACAGAATTAGAAGTTTAATGGGTTTATTCACACACCATCTGTTGTAAAGTGCCCCATGTGATGTAATGAGGTCATGTGACAATATTATACTACTACTATCATTGTCTGCAGACTTCCATTCAGGATTTACACCATATACTGAGACTCCTCTCATCAGAGTTACAAATGATTTGCATTTATCATCTGATCGTGATTGTATCTCCATATTAGCGTTACTTGATCTTAGCGGAGCATTTGATATTAATCGACCACAACATTCTTTTAAATAGACTCGAAACTGCATTGGCATGGTTCAAATTGTACATATCTGAACATTACAAATTTGTAGTAGTAAATTAATTGTTTGTCATACCGATAACAAGTTCAGTATGGAGTACCTCAAGACTCAGTACTAGGACCGTTGCTTTTCGCCCTGTACATGCTGGCATTGTCTTGCTTTTTCACTCCCATTTTTGTCCAACTTTTACACTTCATTTACAGGAAGCTCTTACCTGAGCTCCTCCTTTGGTTTTTCATCACGGAGGGATCTGCGGCAAAGCTTCAGGTCACTGCCCGGATATGGAAATTCACGCATTTCCATTTGATCACAGTAGATTCTCAGAGGCTTTAGGACTCCCCTGAGTTTTAGCAACTGCTCTGGGACACAAGATCAGTGGGTGAGTAAACTGTTTAACAAGTAAAATAGAGCCTGAAACATACTCTACGCATGGAAATACAAATGCTTCTCACAAGTTTGATTTTATTCGGCATTGCATTCTAAAAAGAGTCAGAATCCAATTCATAAAAGTAAACTGTCTCTTTTCAAGCTCATTTTTCTTTTTTTAGTAAATACAGCCAGCCTGTCAATGCATTCTCACATAAATGCGTCTCTATAGCACGCATTGTGTTTATTGTGCAATTTATACGCGAAAATTAGTTTTTACGTGATACGCAGTTTTTGCGTGCATTTGATACGCACTTCATTGCGTGTAATACACACGCACCCAACACCACTAATTCTACCCAAACGTTTAATACACACGCACCCCACACCACTACTAAACCTACCCTAACCAACCTATGCGTATCCTATGCACGTAAAAACTAATTTTCGCGTATAAATTGCACGATAAACACACTGCGTGCTATAGAGACGCATTTGTGTGATCGTGTTGATACAGCACACATTCAACAAATATCCACATGATTACATATGTTTGCACACTATGTTTCTGGCTCCCTAAGTAGATTTGTATGCATTATCAGAGTGCTAGGGTCTGCTATCTATATATATATATATTTATATAAAAAAAGCACTATACACAATTCACCTGCAACAATATCCACAGACTTGTTTGAAGGTCCACAGTACAGGATGGCAGGCTTTTTTGGGGGTTTCTGATCAGGGTTTGATTTGTAAGATTCAGAAGTGGCCAGGAAGTCTTTGTTCTTCATGAAAAACTGGTAAACAATGTGAATACCAACCACTGTTTTCCCTGTACCTGTGGATGAAAAATGCTATGGTGACGACACAAACCAAAACACACCATCTTTGTCAGCAAATCAGTCCATTAGAAATGACATTTTTAGAGTTGTATTTGACAATGCTGGCATGACATTGGATTTACTGATTCATTCATTCATTCATGTCCATATAAAAACACTAAGACAAATACAATTACTAACCCTCAAATATGTGCAATAATGTTAGTGTAAACACAATTCACATCACTCAGGATTGTGTAGGGGAAGTTCGGGCATTGCTGTTCCTGGAGATTTATATTTAAAAATAAATAAATAAGCACTAAAATGTTGAATTTACACCTGCAACAATTGAAGTTCTTTTCAACTTCACTCGGCATTATAAAATGCAGCGGTCCGGTTTGAAGGGTAAAAAATTTAACGGGTTGCAGTTGTCAAAAACATCCATTTAGACATGTTATTACAAAAGAAAACTTTTTTTTTTTTTAAGTTCAGCACACACAGAAACACTTTAAGTGTTAAAGTGTAAGTTAAAGTCTTAAAGTGCACCTTATTCACATGACGCAGCAGTTGGAAGTTTCTCAAATAAAAGCATATTTTTACTTCAAGTGATTGTAGATACACATCCACTTTATTCAGCACTGTATTGATTACTGATACTGACTGAGAAAGCGTAACAACTTTCGTAACAACATTCAATGAACTGCAAACCCCTTTGGCGAAAAATCGACTCAAAAAAAAAGAATTGTTTAGATTGAATGTTAATGATTTGAATCTTTAATGATTCATAGCCATCACTAGTTTCAAATATACGACAGAAATACTGGACGCACATTGTACAGTATTTTAATACCTGGTGGGCCTTGAATCACAGTAAAAGGTTTCTTCATAGCTTCCTCAACAGCTTCCTGCTGGCTCTCATTCAGAAGTGGCAGGTTCAGACTCTCGTCCATGTCGTACAAGTTGACATTTTCTACATCAGCATCTAATTCAACACAAGAAGGTTTTGAACATGTTGACACATATAGAGATATTCATAGACAAGGCATGGAAATATAGTATTCAAGGTGTCCCCAAATGTACAGAAAGTCTTCAACATCTGGCATCAGAATGAATTTCTACAACATCCTGGCTCAGGACAGATGAACGTCTCAAAAGTATGCTTTATCTTCTTGTCAAACTCATCCATTTTTTTTTTGTTATTAATTGTAGTTTTTGTATAAGAAACTGACATGGCTGAATATTGCAATGGCATTTATATTTGTCTACAAAACAAATCTCAAGAATTTGTTTCCCCCGCATGTCAAAAAATATGAAATGGAGGAAAAAATATTAGTCAAGGGTATTCTCCTAGCTGTTGAGCGTATCGGTTGTACACTCGTTATTGCAGTGCATTATGGGAATAAATGAGTGCACTTAATAACATCCACTATGGTTTTGGACACCACCAAAAATGGCTATCCTTCAAATAGTGCCACAAATAGTGCCATGGGATTGCTGCTTATTTAATGTATCTGTAAAACACTGCAATAAGGTTGACAGTGACACAGTGAACATAAACTCAGACCAGCAATACATGAACAATACTTTTAAAGTGTATGTATTTTTACATATACTAATTCATTTGTAGTATTAAAATCAGTGATGTAGCATCATTAAGAACTAACACAATCTAACATTAAACAAAAGCATATTCATAAATTAACCAAAATGAAAAAGATATAGAGCCAAACGTACTAAACAGGGTAAATTAGCATGAGAGTGTAAATAAAAGCTCTGACGGGAGTGGAAAATTCTGCGGATGGTCTACGCAAATTAAACAACACAGATGCTGCCGGATCATTTCCATAATGACCAGCACAATCTAAAAAGAACTGTGCAACTTAAAAATAACATGTCTTGGCAAATGATACGATCGGATAACGACTTCCTCTAGCATTTCAGATAAATTAACAATGGTGGAGAAAATTCTCTCTTGTACACACGGTCTCTAATCTCTCTGTTGCAACTATCGCAGCAAAATAGTTTTTTTTTCCTTTTCGTTAAACCTCAGTAAATCATTTTCACGTTGCATGATTTATTTAAATGCTGGATGGATGGATGCACACAACTTGTGGACACTGGAGCCCTAGGCCTAAAATCTAGTGCTGTGGCCTTGAGTTGATCGTGAAATTGCATGATTTATAAATTTTGCGTGGCGGGCGGGTCACATATAATATATTTTAGAGTTTAAGTTTGAAATTAATCACCAGATGCCAGATTTTGGACACCGGTATTCATATTGTACAATAAAATGTCCTCTTACATAATTTCATTCACCATTAGAAAATGGTGTAACTTATGGGAACAGTTACGACTATAACAGTGACTTCAGCAACTTTTTACTAGCTAGAATCTTTAATTAATCCTGCAAAAAAATAAAAAGATATCTAAACTGTTTTCCTCAGGCATGCATTTGTTCAGCTTCAAGGACTCATGTGTTAATGTGAGTTAATTGTCTGACTATTTATTTTTGAATTTCAATTCAAGGTTAATTGCAAATTGCTTGAGACCATTGTACTACATAGATGGATATAATTTGCATTAAACCATCTGCTTTGAATAAAGTTTTGCTTCACTCACCATCATCAAGTTGTTGTCTAGTGGCGACATTTTTCACCAGGTTATTAGCCAGTTTTAGGTTTGCAATCGCTTGTTCCCTGAGCCTGCAAAAATATTGCATTAGTAACAAACTATGTATATATTTTTTAATAAATCTGTAATATCAGGATGAATGATCACTCACACAAATGGAATTTTTTTGGGAATGACCTCAATGGTGAATTTGGTTCCCTGTGCATTAACCTCGGGTGGGATGTATCTCATAGATCTGTGTGTGATCTGAAAATGAATCCGGTCTTTATTGTCTGTATCCTTCTGTTTCTGTGGTTTGCTGGTTACTGCGTGTGCAACCCATGTGAAAGGTAGTGAACCCTGCAGATCTGAAACTGCAGAACCATGACACTGTGTTGCATCATTCTCATCGTTCTGTGGTTTCTGATGCCTTAGTCTGATGCACAAGAAGCAGTTCCTAAGGTCAAACTCCAGAGACCATTCCTTTTTTTGAGTCTTGGTTATATAAAAAAACCCATGGAGATTTGTTTCATCCCCGCTCCATTTTATCCGCACATCCTCTAAGATGACATTATTGTTTTCTTCCAAGGCATTGTAAGCGGTGTCTATCTGACACAGTCGTCTCCAGATGTTCTGGTACTCCTTGTAGCTCTCATAGAAAGTCTTAGATGCATTGCAATCCGCTTTTGAGAAGCACACAGTGGGGTTTCTCGTGTGCTCCAAACAGATCTCAAAGCATTCATTAATGCTGAGCAGAAGAACTACAGGAACTGGTAAGCCATCTTTAAGTTCGGGCCCAAGTTGCACCTGAACAACCGTGCCTAACTCCAGCTCCATGGTTAGTCCCTTATAGTGGTGTTGCTCCATTGAACAAGCCTCACTTTTCAGCATTTTATTTCCTTCATTTTCATTCTCCCCTCTTTTCATGTCTCGGAGGCATTTCTCAGTCTTAACCCAATCCTGTTGTTTTACGGCAGATACCAGTCTTTTCCACAGTATACTTGACACTGGAGTCACATTCTTCATGGGCTTTGAAGGGTCTGAAATCTTGAATGGTTTGCTGAACGAATACACTCTCCTCTTCCAATTAAGGGTCATGGAGTTATTGTCCTCGTTGTATCTTGGCTGATCCACAACTTTGAGATGCTTGTACAGGATAGTAATCACCTCTAACATTGGATGCAGAGGGAACGATATTGTGAATTCATGCCCCTGCGGAGTGATCTGGTCCACTACTGCGAGCTTGACCACATCTTTGGGTTCAAACTGAAGGTTTATTAGTCTCAACAGCTGTGCATCCTTCTCTTCTGCATCCATTCCAGACTGACAAAACCTGCTGATTTCATCTTGCGTGTAGTCAGCTTGCCTAAGGATTTTCTTAGAGAGCACAGTGTGCAGAAGTCTCTGCAAGATAAGGTCCAGATAACGCCTCATAGGAGATGACGCCCAGGTGTAAGCGTTAAGCTGTAAATCATAGTGACCCAACCTGGAATCTGTCGAGGAGCACGAGCGAAATATGAAGGCTTTCTTCTGAATGTCACGAAACTCCCGCACCATGGGGATAAACGTCGGATGGATTTCATCTGAAAATACTAAGTGCATCAGATTACAGTAGTCTTTCCTCTGTGCAAACGCTTCGATCTTGTGAAATATGGAGGTGAAAATGTTTAATGATATGCCCTCCATATTGTCACATTCTGCATTGGACCAAACATCCTCTTCACTATTTTCAGGATCTACTTCGCAGATATTTGAAAAGTAAAGTGACATGGGAATTAGGTTCATGTATTTCTCTCTAAACTGTTTCAGTTGTTCTGGGTCCGGCTCCCGGTGGCACCTCAGTGGTGTGAGATCTTTTGTGATGTCTGTAGATATGAGTTCTTCAGCGGCGGCACTATTGTAGAGATTCATTAGTTCCTCCACCATGGCGTGAGAGTAACTTTGCCCTGCCCGCCTCCCATACGGCCATTCGCCTTCCAATCTGCATTTTCGGTGCATCTCGGAGAAACGGTAAGCAACAGCTACACAATCCTCCACACATGAGACCGGCAAAGGCTTTGTGTCATCCGAGTCGTAGTACTTCTGAATAATTTTGTCCGCCTCTTCATACGACATCCGTCTGTCAGACTTAATGCGTGTTAGAGCAAATCGGCTGTTTAGCATTACACCCGTTTTCTTGTCAATGTCTATCAGCAAGGATATGGCTTTCCGATCTTTTCCAGGCATCAAACTCAAGTGGTACTCGCTCAGATCTCTTGAGAACATGAAGGCCACGTCTTCCTTCTCTAAACTGTAAATTGTTCTGCCACGCTGTCTAGCGAATTTGTCGTGCTCGCTATCTTTGGTAATGTAACTTGCGACGTCTGTGATGTGAACACCAATCTGGTATGAATCACCCGTCTGAAGCTCAGTCACGCTAATGCCATCATCCAGGTCTTCAGCTGTCGTTGGGTCAATGGTGAAAGTTATAATGTCACACAAATCCTCCCTTTCTAAAGCCTTATCATCTTCAGGTTCTTGTAGTTTGAATGGTGGTGGTATGTCTTTAGAGCCAACTTCAATGCCTAGCATTTCATGCAAAGCATCGCTCTCTGGAACTACTTTTGTTACCACACCAAGAGGGAATGGTTTCAGATTGTCCCATTTTAAAACATTGACAACTAACAATTGATTCTCAGCTAAGTTTACAAATCCCTTTGTAACCCAGCGTCCGCATTTGTATTGTCGTACTTCAATTTTGCCCATGTCCCTCTGCTTTTGAACTGTACGTATTCTGGTCATGCGTTTGTTAATGGGTGAAACATATCCAGGATTGTCTTCCACCATCTTACAGATGAAGGTTAATGAGTTTTCATTTCGATTTATTAATCCAACGACCCTCCCTTTTATCACTTCACCTTCCAGACACATTTCTCTGCTCAAGATCTCAACACAGACTTCATCTCCAGGAAAAGATCTGCCCACATTTTTTCTTCCATAGATTTTGATAGAGAGCATTGGTTCATCAACAGGCCTGGCATTCGCCTGGTCGTGTCTTTCTATTTCAAGTTTACAGTGTTTAAAGACATTTGGAGTGGTAGTCAAAAGTTTTTCAATATCTTTCTTGCAGAGTTCCAGAGACTCCAGATTTTCGAAGAGGGTTTTGCAAACGGGCTCGACATGATTAACCTCGATGTTGCTGCTGCTAGCAGAGTCGCTCTCTGAGGTCTCCATGGACCTCCTGTTTGGAAACACAAATCAAGTCATTAGGCACTTAAGGACAAGGAGACATCAAATAGTAGCTAAGGGAAAAAATATGTTAAAGGGGACCTATTATACAAAATTCACTTTTATAATGTGCATATATGCGGCATCTCAATTCGCCATTATACTACGCCCTAAAAGTATGAAATATTTTTGTGAAGAAAAAGTAGATACTTTTGAGTAAAAGAGTACACAAGCTTTAAGACATACTATCACGTCATACAATTGTGTCTTTAACGGTTGCTCTCTGTCGCATCCTGTCACAGTTAACTAGCCTGTCAATCATCTTGTCACAGTTAAAATCCTCCATATTTCATTTAATTTAATTAAGAAATGTAGAAGCACGTTGATCTACCAGTCGCGGGTCTTTCATGTGGAGACTCTCCTCATAATGCATAACGATGCATTTAAAAGTTAATGACCAAACGGATCTTTATAAAAGTCCACATTGTTTTTGCAGATGGAGTATAACATGGATAACATGAAATAAATATTTTTTTATTAGGTTAAACTTTGATTAGTCACTCAAACCTTTATCTAAACCTCTCACCGTCGGTTGCGCGTATCCGCCATGTTTTGTAGTTTTTTAAAACATTTTTACTCATGTTTGTAGTTCCTCCTCCAAAGCACAATGGGTTGTGGGTAATATTAGCACGGATTCACACTTTGAAAATCGACAGGGAAATTGTAGACCATCCGGGGACTTCTGGCATACTCTTTTAAACATACTATGCTTTGGGATGCACTTATTTTAATCTCACATACTATTTAGGACGGATGGTATGGACATTGAGACGCAGGAATAGCCATTATGTTAAGATGTTGTATGTCTTAAGATCTAGCATGACCCACTAGAAGTTAGTCATGGGGAAGTCAGTCTTACTTTTCGGCATCAAATTAGACCAATCTATGGTTGTTGACTTAAAAAAGAACATTCAAATTAAAAAAATGTATTACTAACTTGTAAGACTAGTCTTAGCGGTTTATGCAACCAGCCCACATGTTTTAAAAAAAAACTCATTATCATAAATACATTCAGGCTTAACACAAAGAAACTTCACTTGATCTGGTGAATAATTTACCTTGACAGTTACTTAGCAACCTGTTTACTTGAATTGACATGACATCTGTTTTTGAATAGCAGGTGTCCATTAACATGTTAAAAGGTGTGTGTGGAATAATAAAGCAGACGCATAGAAATTATCTGAAAAGTGGGTGGGACACATTCTAAATCATCTGCCTCTCTTCTCAATATGACAGTTTTAAAGAATTTTTGTGATAAGATTATGTGACAAATCAATATTTGGTTTGGTCATTAACGTTTAAATGCATCATTATGCAAATTGCAAACACTGGCAGATTAATGTTCTACTATATTTCTTGCCAAAACAGTAGTAAATTAAAGGGCACCTATTATGGATTTGTGAAAATTATCATTCATGTAGTGTGTAACATAGATCTAAGTGAACAAAAAACATCCTGCAAAGTTTTAAATATGAAAGTTCACCGTATACAAAGTTATTGTTTCTCAAAAGTAAGAGTCGACTCTGAGTCGCTGATATGAATCGATAGACGACCGATGCTTTTTCTCTGTCTAGATGACGTCAACTTGACAAGTTATTTGAATAAGATACGCCCACTTATTGCGCTCGTGCCTCGTAGACGCCAGGGAATACAGAAAACATCATGTCGACGAGACGCTGTGTTCTGAAGTGCGACGCAAAAGCGAACTTTTTTCATCTGCCCAGGGAGGAGCATTTGAAGACTAAGTGGCTACAGTTCATATATACAACTATACCACAGAAGTATAGCCGTTCATATACACAACTATACCACAGAAGTATAGCCGTTCATATATACAACTATACCACAGAAGTATAGCCGTTCATATACACAACTATACCACAGAAGTATAGCCGTTCATATACACAACTATACCACAGAAGTATAGCCGTTCATATATACAACTATACCACAGAAGTATAGCCGTTCATATACACAACTATACCACAGAAGTATAGCCGTTCATATATACAACTATACCACAGAAGTATAGCCGTTCATATACACAACTATACCACAGAAGTATAGCCGTTCATATATACAACTATACCACAGAAGTATAGCCGTTCATATACACAACTATACCACAGAAGTATAGCCGTTCATATATACAACTATACCACAGAAGTATAGCCGTTCATATACACAACTATACCACAGAAGTATAGCCGTTCATATACACAACTATACCACAGAAGTATAGCCGTTCATATATACAACTATACCACAGAAGTATAGTTAGCCCGGACCTTGTGCTTTGTTCGCGTCATTTCGAAGATGATTGCTTCACAAACATAAATGCTGTAAAATGTGGATTCGGGAGCCGGCTGATATTGAAGGAAGGTTCAGTACCTAGTTTATTTGGATCAGCCTCCTCCTCCGAATCACAACCTGTAAGTATTATTATTAATATTAATAATAGTTTCTTTTATGTTTTATGTAGCATGCTCAATAATTATTGTGTGTGTTGTGTACGCACAGCGCAGCTTCTATAGTCTTCAATGTTAATTGTATTGAAATATGTGAAGTGTTTGTCGTTGTTTTTGGAGTCGTCATAAAGAATAGAGCAATACCTCGTAGTACTGCATTATCAATGTATGCGTCGGGCTAACGCAAACAAAGACCGAATGTGCTGAATGTGCTTCATAACTCAACTTAAATTCCTTTTCTTATTTTGAATTTTTTCTACAAAGCGGTGCACTGTAATCATTATTACAACACAAATTTATAAAAGCATTGTACACTGTACTCCGTGTTAACCAATATAAGTATTATCTCTGTAAACACATCTTACTTATACACACATTGTCAATCACAACTGACTGGGTCATCTGACCAATCACCGCAGATTAGCGTCACGCAAAGGCGGGGTTTGGAAAAATGAGTCGTAGAACGATTCATATGGGAGTCACTGAGCAAATCAGGTAAAAATAAATGCATCTTATAAAACAACAAAAGTGTTTTTTGTCATTGCATGCTTGTAAAACTGTTGTTGGGGACTCCCAAAACAATATTAGGAACATTTTAAATGCCATAATATGTGCCCTTTAAATTAAATTGAATGTGAAGGATTTTGCAGTAACAAGATGATTGACAGGGCAGTTTAAACGGTGATTTGATGCATGTAACTAAGTGACAGAACTGTTAAGACGCAGTTATGACAAAGTAGTGAACGCCTAATGTCGTAAATACGAGTGGGAAGCTCAGGATTTTCTTTAAGCCCCTATCTTTATGAGTTGGGGGCGTGTCAGTGAGAAACATGGCAAAATACAACAATACTTAAAGGTATTTAGCAGTGATATTGTCATGCTTTTCTATTTACAGCGAAGTAAGCTAATTGCCTGCACAAAATATGATAGCACTAAATTTGTGCTGGGCAACGATTAATCGCAATTAATCGCATCCAAAATAAAAGTTTGTGTTTACATAATAAGTGTGTGTGTACTACTGAGTATAATTATTTTGTATACATAAATACACACATATGCATGGAAATGTTTTTTTTTTATATATATATATATGAAATATTTATATACAGTATATACATGCAAATTTGTGTATTTATATATACAAAATAATTATGCACTGTACACACATATATATCATGTAAACAGACATTTATTTTGGATGCGATTAATCGTTGCCCAGCACAAATTAAAATGTAACAATATAATAAAGTATAAAGTTTACAGTGGCTTTATAAATTAATTAAAAACATAAAAAAGATTTTAAAAATTGTTCTTGTAAACTCGTAAATATGAACTTACCAGGAGGACTTGAACGCACCATATATCCCAAAGTACTCTTTTGCTACACACTTAAAAGTATGTACTTTTTCTTCACAAAAACAGTACATACTTTTAGGGCAAATACCCACACTTGTGGTCTTGGCACTTGAGAGCGTGTGCACGTAACAGGAAGTAAGTGCGCAAGACTCGTGTCTTAAAAATGCCAAAGTGCAGAGCCCTGTTGCACATTTTATTGGTGCAAAGATCTGTAGGTATGTGTAGGCCTATTTTGGACAACATTTGCTACTGTTTTTATCACTTAAATAGAAGCACCACAATTTTTAATTTGTGTTTTTGTTAGTTACATACTGAACTGACATGTACAAGTTCATTTTAAAATGCAAAGTATTGAAAATATAATAAATTAAAGCTCTGTAAACACTTGCAGTTTTTGCAAAACTATAAGTGTGTCCCATCGAGTAATCAAAAGTTCTACATACACTTGCTGTCTTTAAGCCAACTTGAACACTTGGGCATAATAGAGGAAATACGTCATGCAAGTAGTCAAGTGCAAAGACCGCAAGTGTGCCTATTTGGACAAGGCATTAGTAGGCACGCTCCGCCCCATAACCACAGTCATTGGCTATTAGTCTTTCACAGTAGTTATGTTTATATGTAGGACTGAGTAGTACATGAAAATACAAGTAAACGCATTGTCTTTTTCTATGTTGTTCAAATCTGTGAACAGTAAAATCTGTGTAATTTTACAATCCCTTCCTTATAATGCATAAAGAAAACAGCATTAGACCTTAAGATAGCTGACTGTATATAGCTAATTACGCAATGGGCGCCGAAATGAACCTCAACCGACTGTACAAAGATTGGTTTAGTAAGGGTCTTGTAAAATAGGATTTGGCTTGCTAGATCAAGAAATTACTGTATGTCCTTAAAAAAAAAAGAATTTAATATCAGTTAACTAAAAACGAGAAATTTAATTTCACAATGTATAGCTTCGTCGTTATAGTGTATAGTGTAGTTCAAACTACTTATAGGCTATAATAAAGTGATTTTGTCTGATTTGTAACCAGGCACTAAAGCGATTATCCATAAATCGTGCTTTTAACCAGTCGGATTGCTTGAGTCCTAAGGTGGGACTCATCTTTTCACCACACCATCAGTAGCACAATCCAGTCAAGCCAGCCGCACTTTTTTTTTATGCGTGTCTAATCGTTAATTTACAGTATGGGTGCTGGGAGGGGTCAAAATCGATGTAAAGACTTAAATAAGTTTCCTTTATACTTTTGCTGATATTTTCAATGGATTGCAGTTCAAGGTGACCCAAAATATTACTGCATAAAATATAATTTAACTGCAATTAAAAAAAGAATGATAATTGGATAATTTCCTCCATTCATGAAAAGTTTTTCTTCAGAGGTTTAATGACTTTCTAGTTCAGAGCTGCCCCATCTATCACTGTATCACTTTTCCAAGGAATTTTACTGTACAGTTTTGGAGCAAATGGAAGGCAAAGTGAATTTTAGGACTTAAATCATTTCCCATTTTCAAACACTCATACAACTTATAGGTTTGCTCATTCTTTTAATTGATCATTGTTCAGAGTGACCCTGACTATTATTGTATCCATTTTCAAATAATTTTTACTATATACACGTTTTGAGAAAATAAAAGGCAAATTCACTCAAACATCAAAGTGCATTCTAGCTGTAACGTGCTGAGGAAAGCAGGCGAAGGCGAGGATCTAAGTGCAGGATTTTTAATAAAGTAACACATAAACAGAACTCAAGGGACAAAGGAACAAAACCACAAGGATCAAAGAAACAAAGGCAACCAATACATGTACAACAACTGACAAAGTAACAAGTGAAACACAAGAGCTATAAATACACGGGGGCAAACAAGCTTAACAAGGAAATGAGGAAACAAGATACACCTGGGGAGATGAATCAACTTGAAAAACTACATAAGACATCAAAACTTGGCACAAGTTTTGGCGGCGGACATCTTGTCCGAAGACACAGGCGTAGTGGCGGCCATCTTGTCCGAAGACACAGGCGTGGCAGTAGCCATCTTGTCCGGAGACACAGGCGTGGTGGCGGCCATCTTGTCCGAAGACACAGGCGTGGCGGCGGCCATCTTGTCCGAAGACACAGGCGTGGCAGCGGCCATCTTGTCCGAAGACACAGGCGTGGCAGCGGCCATCTTGTCCGAAGACACAGGCGTGGCAGCGGCCATGTTGTCCGAAGACACAGACGTGGCAGCGGCCATCTTGTCCGAAGACACAGGCGTGGCGGCGGCCATCTTGTCCGAAGACACAGGCGTGGCGGCGCCATCTTGTCTGAGGACTCTGAAATGGCGGCGGCCATCTTGGGCAAGGGTTCACGGGCTGGAGCGATGTAGGTACTACCCACACACTCAAAATCGTTGTGGCGACTATGATGAGTGCTGTCTTTTCCAGATCTGACTCAGGCTCGGCAGGCATGACGTGAAGAAGCTCTTGTGTGGCGACCATGACGGGGCGAGACTCTGGAAGGGCGGCCATGATGACTGGGGTCCACAATGGTCCAAGCTCTGCTTCGGGAATATCCACACAGCAGCAGGGCAAAGTCCAAATACAGGGTCCAGCTGGGACCTCCCCCTGGCATCAGTTGGCCAATGTCATCGTCCAGCCCACTCCAAAAACACTAACAGCATGTCCTCATCCACTGGAGCCAGGTGGCACCAAGCTAAAAACTCCCCCACATAGTCCTCAATGGGACGGCCATCCTGGACAATGGAGCAGGAAATGCTCACTGGTCCTGATCACCTCCTGCTAGATCCATTAAATTGGTCAGTTGTTCTGTAACGTGCTGAGGAAAGCAGGCGAAGGCGAGGATCTTAGTGCAGGATTTTTAATAAAGTAACACATTAACAGAACTCAAGGAACAAAACCACGAGGATCACAGAAACAAAAGCAACCAATACATGTACAACACAGTAACAAGTGAAACACAAAGGCTATAAATACACGGGGGCAAACAAGCTTAACTAGGAAATGGGAAACAAGATACACCTGGGGAGACGAATCAAAACTTGGCACAAGGAAATGACAAAAGTACACACAAGACAAGGGGAACACAAGACAGGAATCACGAGACTAGCACTTAAACCATGTCACATTTTCAAACTTGTAAAACATTTTCTTTTATAGGTTTAATTTTCTCAAAAATTATACAGTAAAATTACTTGAAAATTAATACAGAAATAGTTAGGATCACTCAAATATCAATTGAAAGAATGACCTCTAAAGGAAAGCTTTTTATAAGAGTTTGATTTAATCCTAAGTGCTCAAATTTAAAATAAAATGACAAAACGGTGCAATTAAATGACTTGATATTTGATTAGTAAATCTTAATAAACTTACCTCCTCAGAACCGACAGGAAGCCAGAGGTTTCCTATTAATGAAATACAGAGAGTGCATATATCCTTAGGGAGTGCCAGAGAACGATGCTGTGTTTATGTGATTGATCGGTCTGAAGAAAATGAGCACAGGTGCATTAGGCACTGCTGCTCCCCGGGACAACAAAGGGAAGGTTGTTCCCAATGGCGTTGTCACATCAACAGCCACTGGTGTTTTGAATGTGAGTGCAAGTTTTACTGTTAAAGGTGTGCCACAGCTGTCAGTTGTGTGCCAGTGGAAGAGTCATCATCCGAGATGAAAGGTTTCTTACAAAATAGATAACAATAGGCTACACAAGTGCTGCGTCAGAGAACTGAAAAATGATGCACTCAAAGGTCGGAAGGAATGCAATGTTAATTTCACTTCCTTTTTCCTGCAGATACTTCATCTGATCGTTTAAAGGCTGCATAGATGTATCCTTCAATGCCTTTGATATCCCACAATCCTGTGCTTTCCATTCTGTGACAGTTGAACTAGAAAAATAAAGATGGCGTCTGGAAATTGTGGCGGTTTAATGTACATTTTTGATCAACGTTTTACACCTGAGTCATTTCAACTGAGAATTTACTACTGTAGTCATTAAATATTCCCCAAAGGTCTCTATATTTTGCTGTAGATCATTAAACCGTTACGCTGCCTCAGAAGTCTTTCGTAAGATAACTTCGTGCTCAAATCTTTTTTTTTTAAACATTAATAATAGACTAATGATGAAGTTTAGGTATAATGTAGTTATCAAGCAATCAATTTAAACTATTTGAAAATAAAATTTTATTTTATTTTCAAATGTGCTCACATTTACTCTTATGTCTATGTTAAGTTTCTTGTCTTGTCACATTCAGTTGTGAATTGACCGTTCACAAAAGCTACGCCCCCTAGTTATTGTTACTACGCCCGTCAAACAATTGAGAACCAGACACATAGCCATGCGTGTGGTGTGCACAAAACACAAGACTTAAGTGGGTTTCAGATCAAAAAGTAAACTAAGGATAACTACCATTACCATACATTTCTTCAAAACAACTCAACTTTTTTGCAGAAAAGCAGTTTTTTCTGGGAAAAAAAACGTTCTGTTGGTCGTTTTCGACAGCCTCCTAGATATTCCTTGTCGGGTTAGGCACTTGAAAGATTAAAATAAAATAAGTTCATAATCGCCTATCGACCTTAATACACAGTATGCCAGATAGCTAGAAGTTGGCGATCACAGTATGCCAGATAGCTAGAAGTTGGCGATCACAGTATGCCAGATAGCTAGAAGTTGGCGATCACAGTATGCCAGATAGCTAGAAGTTGGCGATCACAGTATGCCAGATAGCTAGAAGTTGACGATCACAGTATGCCAGATTGCTAAAAGCTGCCGATCCACTGGCAACCACCACCGGAGAGCAAAACGCCGTCAACCCCTTGCTATCTCGGTATGGATAGCAACATGGTTAGCGCTTGCCAGTTAGTATGTTATGACTTTACAGATGGCAACGTGTTGATTTGTTGGTGAAATGTTATGCACTGCTTTCGGTAACAATGCTAACATTAGATGGAAATACAACTGTTAAGCTCAGTTTTACAGATTTTATAGCCTCCAGTGACCGTCAACCTCTTGCTAAATTATCTGTGTCGATAGCAATATGTGCTTGACAGGCTAACAGCTACCTTACAGGCTGCCTGAATTTCCTACGGAATAATAAAGTATCTAATGTTCTAACTTTACTACTTTGGGGTACCTGGTGTGGTGTGAGACTTGCAGGTGCCATAGGCGCATCGTTTCACCATCTTGCTGAAATCGCAATGTTTGACGGAGGTCCTTCTCCTTAGTTACAGTTGCTGAGCTATGATTGGACGAGGACCGTTCGAGGGCGGGGTTTTGCGAACGGTCAATTACATTCATCTTAATCGCATATTATCAATTCAAAATGGCAAATTTCATTAAAAAGAGTTTAGTAGTTTGCATCACTATTCCTGGCGGTCACTTAACATTTCTATCATAAAACAGTTGTCTACTTATCTTTTTTTGTCCATTTTTTCAAAATCCCTTGAAATCCTGTTCATAACCCACTTACAGCCACTGAGTTAGAAGCACTGAAATAAAAATTAATAAATGTAATCATCTGTAGAACGGGCAGGACTCAAAAAACTCCAGCCAATCATTTCCAAGACCACCTACAGTAAGTCCGTCAATCAAACGGTCGTACCCCGTACCCCCTCCCCCTCGCGCGTGTGCCGTGCGTGTGCATACTGGAAGCACATTGCTATGAATCCTGCTTTGAATAGAAGACCGCTGTACAGACGCCAGGGCTGAGTCTTGTGCATCTGTGTTTTCGCTCGTGCATGATTGCGCGTCCATGTTCTCGAATGGGTGGAGTCAGGGCCAGCGTTGGAGGAAAGAAGGTAGGACCTTTTGAGTTGTGTATTTTCTAAATCTGCCGGCCGTTTTGGAAATCACATACCCCACCTTTAAAGGACACACATTAAGCCCCTTTTTACAAGATGTAAAATAAGTCACTGAAATTCACTATGTGAATTTTTTGCTCAAAATAGGCTACCCAACGCATAATTTTTTTACAGCATGTTAAAATGGCTACTTTTTAGCACAATTTTTGTGTGTATCCCTTTAAATGCAAATGAGCTGTTGCTGCCGGCCCCCTTTCTGGTTACCCCTCCCCGTGACCAGGAGTCACGATCTCATCTCACGGACGAGTATTGAAATATCAAAACGGAAACTGTCAGATCGGTGTTCAGTTCTTACAGGGAATTCCAGAGAATATGCTGTATGGAGAACAGGTATAGTTTCGTTTAATTATGGTAACTTATTTGTCATCTTGCTTTTATCCACTACTAGGCTACGAGCCTACAAGCCTGTAGCGGACGAATGATGGCCAAAAGTTTACTGATAAGTTTTATGAAGTTTATTGTAGGCTATTTCACACACAATAGGAACACTTGAATTCATAACTTTA
This sequence comes from Semotilus atromaculatus, assembly GCA_031834385.1. NCBI lineage: Eukaryota > Metazoa > Chordata > Actinopteri > Cypriniformes > Leuciscidae > Semotilus > Semotilus atromaculatus. The sequence continues at coordinate 34,492,385 of JAULUF010000009.1, forward strand.
AGCTTTGGAAACACATTTTGGGAAAATTATAGTGCCTTAATTATGCACCTCATTAAACGTTGCGGACCCAAATGGCACCCGTTTCGTAGAATCACTCTATCCATAAACACAGCGATTACACAAAAACACTCGTTACAACTAACAGTAAACATACATAGATACATTAAACTGGTAAACTTTATATCCGTAAAACAACTCCTATGATTATGAACTGTAATAAAGGGCGCTCTCTCACTTTCATTGCCGTGATCACGTTAGAGACTATAAGCTGGATCCATCGTCGAGTAGTAGCCTAACCTAACAACTTTTCAGCAAAGCCTGCTTTTTGACCATCGTTCACCAGCGTTCATCAAATATACGCAGGTGGTAAGGTATTTTGTTGAACAGAGAAATTGCCACATTTATCTCTCAAGAGTTCATTGTAAAGCATTATTGTGAAGACTCATTATATCATCATGGTTGATGTAGCGCTGTTCTGGAATTTATTTTCATAGAAGTGGGTAGAAGCAAGCTAACGTATTCAGCTAGTCAGCTTGAGATCCTTTCAATCTAAACTGATTATATCTCTTAAACCTATAGTGAATATTTTATGAGCTGTAGAATAATCTCGCTCTTTTTTTTCTTTTGTTATAATTTTAATTTATGAGAAGGAACTATTCATCCGCACAGTGACGGGGAGCCGAAGCGCATCCTAAACAATGTTCTTCCGCAAAATACATGCAGTTTTGTTTTTTAACCGCTAGATGGCCAAATGTTACATAAAGCGTACATTAAATTGACGCGATTTACAATAATTATTTAATATTTTTCAATAAGAAAATGTATCGCCCAACGTGGGGCTCGAACCCACGACCCTGAGATTAAGAGTCTCATGCTCTACCGACTGAGCTAGCCGGGCTAGTTATCCGAGGTGCGAGCAGATCTACTTTCAGAAGAGAGTCTAAAGTAACGGCTCAGAACTGCGTGACTAGTTTATCACGTTCAAACATAAAACATTCAGATAAAACAGATCCAGTGAGATCCTCATATAATTCCGTGCATTGCATTACATTTGCAACTCAATCGCACGATGTCTTCTTCTCGGCAAATCTTCAGAATCTGGATTCGTCTTAATTTATTGTCATCTTTGAATCTCGAGTTGTTTGTTGCAGCAGTTCATGTGAATCCATTTGAGATTCTACAGATAGATATCAAGTTTCCTTTCTTATCTAAGTTTACAGCAAAGCATGTACACATTTGTAATTTAGTCATGTTAGATTACACTGTTGGTCAGTACTAACTTTACTGTATGGCTAAACTGAGGGGTCACCGCGTGGAATGAAGAACTACCGTGATTATATGCAGAATTAGTTTTACAGCAAGTTATCCAACTTGCATATTGTTTAAGTCTCAAACAGGACACACGGGAGTTTCAGGGGGTTTTTTTCTTCATTTTTTGTTTATTTCTTTACAGTCTATTTGACCCACCCTGACCACCCTTATCTGAAATAATAGTGATATGAAATATGAGTAGACTATGAAAGGTAGAACAATGGTTCTCAACAAACTTTCAATGGGTCCCCATGATGACTAAAAGTTGTTTAAAATAAGACAAAAGCATTATAATAAGCTAAAGCAACTTAGAATCAAGATATCTCATAGTAGCTATTGATTTTAATAACAAATAAAGATCTATGCCAAGCTCTAAAATATTTTATTGACTAGAAATTGTACACAACAAATATTGTTGTGAAGTGGATAGTGGAAGGGCATTGTCAAAAAGTTTGAGATCCAAAATTAGAGTAATTTATATTAAGTATTTATTTTAAGCCTAATGTGGTTTAAACCTGTTTCCAAGAAACCTCAGTTCCATTTCATTGGGTTTTGAACCAAATCAAATGCAATGCGAATAGTTCAACAAATGTTGTTGTTGTAGCCTATATTTTGCATGTATTAATAAAACAAACATACTACTAACTATAAAATAATTTGAACACTGAAGTTGCAGGTGTTGGATTCTGAAAGTAGAAGAGGAAACATTTTCATTGTGTTTGATTTCAGAAAATGTCCCAATCAAAATCACGCAAGGTAACGAGTGTCCCGACTGCATCCTCAGAGAATCGACCTTCAGAAGAAATGGTGTGATCTCTTTCAGGTGTGTAAAAAAAAACTTGCTGCCTTAAATTCTAAGTACAATCAACTTGTTTAATCAATTTCAGCTTAAATTACATTAAACTGACTTTAAAAAAAAAAGAGTTGATTCTTGTATAACTTATAAAAAAAGTTAAAATTGCTTAACTTATTTTGATGAGTTAAAGCAATGTAAATAATCATATAATTTTTGCAGTGCACTGAAAATATAAGAATATTTTCTTGGATGTTATAAAAAAAAAAAAATTGTCAAATCAATTAGATAATGTTGTTTAGATAAAATAATATTTTTAGTTTCTGTTGTTTAAACCAATCTCCTGCTTCATTGTATTAACTAACTAACTCCAATGTCTATGTAATAATCTGCACTGCCATCTAGTGGCCATCATTATATACAGCCATCATAAATGGTAGAACATGAAAATGATAAATAAATGTAATTATTAACACTTTAAAATAAGGTTTCATTATTTAACACGAACTAACAACGAGCTGCACTTCTACAGCATTTATTAATCTTAGTTAATGTTAATTTTAACATTTACTAATACATTTTTAAAATCAAAAGTTGTATTTGTGAACATTAGTTAATGCACTGTGAACTAACATGAACAAACAATGAACAGCTGTATTTTCATGAACTAATGTTAATACAAGATTAATAAATACTGTAACAAATGTATTGATCATAGTTACTTCATGTTAGTTAATACATTAATGTTAACAAATGAAACCTTATTGTAAAGTGTTACCATTTAATGTACCAGTTTCTTAATAATAATAATAATAATAATAATAATAATCATAATAGGGCTACAGTCACTCCTGTTGTACTAACACCATCTGTGATTATTTGTCCCGTAACATGCTCACCTTCACATGAACTGCTTCGGTCTTGCTTATAGATACAACCCCGTCTCTGTGGCGCAATCGGTTAGCGCGTTCGGCTGTTAACCGAAAGGTTGGTGGTTCGAGCCCACCCAGGGACGAAACAGCTTTTGATTCACAAGGACTGATAGGAGTATAGCATAATAGCATAGCATAGCATAATCCTAACCGGGTATAGTTCTGTTTTAATCTGTGCTTTTGTTAAATAAATAATTGATTTATTTTTATTAATAATTGTGGTGAGACAGGAGACGGGGGAACAGGAAAAAAGAGAGAAAAAAGGAGAGGAAAGGAAAATGATTTTTTTTTGTGTGACTTTGTCCTCCAACATCTATGTTTTTGAAAGTCTACGTTTATCATAAATTATCATAAAAAAATTTTTTCATATACGTGAGTAAAGTTGATCACAAGGTTCCCGGTTCGAATCCCACTGTTGCCTGAAATTAAGGTTGTTTTTTTGTGCTGTGAATTATGTTTTATCATTAAAAATCACAACTGATTTCCACTTTACTCAGTGATTGGCTCCCTTCCAATCTCACAATGGAGAGCGACCTCAGCGATTGGATGAGGAGATAGTGGCGGAAACAGCCAATCCTGATCCAGGTACCGCCAAAGCCACAGGTAACCTCAACTGTGATGTCATTATTTACTCTTTTTATTTGCTTTCTTTTATAGAAGCAACAACAAACAACTGGTATATGGAGCGAGATTAATCTAAATAATAATGTGTCGTAGCCAAATTTGAAACCTAATTCACATGCACAAAAAACAATTCAGGGGTTTTGTGGTTCAATAATAAACTGTAAAATAATACATTTTAACCCTCATCCTTGACTCGGGTCATTTAGAAAATTATTGGGGGGAAAAATGAATGGATTTGAGGAGTTTTGTGGTTGAAATTTAAAAAAGTAACAAATCCTTCCCTTGCGGGTCAAATTAACCCTCATGGGAATGAATGTAATGCGAGGAATGCTTCAGTGCACATAGAAAAACCTAAAAATGCTCAAAATTCAAATGAAAAATGGCAAACCTTTTCCAAAAAAAAATATTTTATAATGTCTACATGTGTATCTGCATGCATCCTGAAGAGAAACTGACTTTAGGTTCCTGGAACAGCTCATTTGCTCCATATAGGGCTATAAGGTCATCTAGTGGCGAGAGAGGCATGAAATATCATGTAATGTTTTTTTTTTTTTTCACAAGAGGTCGACAAAGACACCCAATGTAAGATATTTTGAGCTGAATTAAAAGGTTTAGGCATGAAATTGTGAGTTATTTTGAATTTAAATTGAAAGAATGTAAGGAATGTGCTTAAATGACTAAATGACTATGTATTTATTATTCATTGATTAAATCTAATAATAATAAAAAAAATAAACTCCCCAAAAAAGTGCATAAAAAAATAAATAAAATCTAAATAAAATATAATAAGCTTTCTGAAAAAAAAGTAAGTATAATTTTGTGCTTCGGGTCATTTTGACTCGCGAGGGAAGGATTAGTTAAAAAATGCAAGGGAAGGATTCAAAACGTTGTGAAACTTATTTTATGAATATATCATTTTATTTTGTGCATGAGAATTGCTTTTTTGTGCTTTCTTTGTGCACATGAAATTAAGTTTCAAGCAGGTGAATTTGCCTGCGCATTGTGCATCATATCTTTTACGGGAATATTTATTGAGACCAATGTGCCTCTATAGGGGTCGATTGGTGTTTTTGTTCTAAAAGTTTACATAACAAATGTTTAATGCATTAAGAAGTTAAAAGTAAGCGCCCAACGTGGGGCTCGAACCCACGACCCTGAGATTAAGAGTCTCATGCTCTACCGACTGAGCTAGCCGGGCTTGCGTCCTCTTTGAGGTATCTCAAATGTCAAAATACATGTTCATGATATTCACATTTATCTTTAAAAAAAAAAATTTTTTTTTATAAAGATATGTGTAGGGAGGCCAACCAGTTGGAGTGGAAAAGGGAAATGATGTGCTGTACAAAAAAGTTGATGCAAAGTTTTATTGGAAAGTGCTAAAATATTTACAGTGCAGGAAAAACAAAAATAAATAAAAACTGTACAAAAAGAAAACGAAACAGCAACAATGTGCTAATTTTGGCTAAACCAAATGGCCCAACGTTCACAACACTGCTCAGAATACCAGTTCACAATCAGAACTGACATTCTTTAAGCCAGCAAGCCTGTTACAGGCTGAAGCCCCGCCTATAGGGCATACCAACCAGAGGTACAAACTAAAACGTTTGTAACAATACATTTAAATAATATAAACACCCAACACAACGCTTAAACCTTCCAAACAGATAAAACAACAACCATTAACAGAGAAAGAGTTTAACAACAAATTATATGGCAAACAAAACTGTTTCCAAATCCCCCCTTCTCTGACATCACACCAAAATGGTATCTTCCACAGGAAGTGATGTGGCGGTTGCTTTAAAAAACAGTTTAACATTCCCAGAGGTATATTTAGAAAATTGATTTTCTATTGAGATGTGATTTTACTGTTTCCAGACTGCCAATCAAATTATATTCCTTTCACCAGCAGATTTTGTTATATTGGAAGTTATTACATAACCACAACTTTTCTCCACATAAAACCCCTATATGGAACAATAGATTTATTGTTTCTAAATATAAGTCTCTATGTGTTATTGAGTGGCTTGAAAGGGGTATTTGGTCAGTTCTTCATTTAATAGATGAAGATGGGAGATTGTTAACTTGCTACATATAATTTACAATGTGAACGCAAACATTTTGAGCGTGTCTTAAATGCCATCCCAAAAAGCTTGTACAAAACACTTATGTGAACAACATACCTGATGGATCGTGTGAGCTTCCATCTCTTCTTTTCAATGGTGATGATGACCTCAGGGCAATGCTTCCCAACAAACTTATCCGCTCTTGTTTCAGTTCTATATTGTATCCGACACTTCTGTATAATAACTGTGTTTTGCAATCATATGATAAACCATCTATTAAAAAATTGCGAACACAGTATATTAGCTTTCCAGTGGCTCATAAAGCTAAGGAAACTAGCTTTAAAATATTAAATGGGTATACCCGTCAAGTGAATTTTTAAGACAACGGTTTAATTTTGACGAAAATGCCTGTACTTTTTGTCAAGCTGACATAGAGACAACTGATCATCTTTTTTTACTTGTATTTCTTCAAATACTTTTTGGGAAAATATGTCTTATTGGTTGGAATCAAAGATTCATTCACTGACCACTTTTGCTAGGAAACACATTATGTTTGAAATGTTGTTGGACGAGAAAAGAAATAATTTTCTTGTTAATGTAATGATGATTCTGGGGAAATTTTTCATTCATAAGTGCAGATGTATGAAGACGAAACCTTATTTTTCTGTATTTAAAAGGGAATTGATTTGTATTTTCTTTCCAGCATTGGAATGTATGAAAAGCAAATAGGCCCAGAAATTGGTTGGTATAATAAGAGAGACCTTGATCTCTTAAAAGAGGAATAAAGAGACCCCTTTGTACTTCTTTATATATAATTTTAAATTTTTTTATATATATATATATATATTTTACTTAAAGGTACAATATGTAGCTTTTTTGGCCACAAGAGGGCGCAGTTTCAAACAATAACAAAGGCGTATGTTTATGACGCAGTGACGAGCTGAATTATGGGACTTGCTTTCAAGCTGATGGATCTAATAATGTTTATGGATGAGTGAAAACATTCATGTTTTTTAACATTACAGTGGTATGAAGCAGGTCGCGATTGCTAATAAGATATCACACGCTAGCTCTCTGTCGAGTGGAAGTCAGTCTCGGACGCTAGCTTTCTGTCGAGTGGAAGTCAGTCTCGGACGCTAGCTCTCTGTCGAGTGGAAGTCAGTCTCGGACGCTAGCTCTCTGTCGAGTGGAAGTCAGCCTTGGACGCTAGCTCTCTGTCGAGTGGAAGTCAGTCTCGGACGCTAGCTCTCTGTCGAGTGGAAGTCAGTCTCGGACGCTAGCTCTCTGTCGAGTGGAAGTCAGCCTTGGACGCTAGCTCTCTGTCGAGTGGAAGTCAGTCTCGGACGCTAGCTCTCTGTCGAGTGGAAGTCAGCCTCGGACGCTAGCTCTCTGTCGAGTGGAAGTCAGCCTCGGACGCTAGCTCTCTGTCGAGTGGAAGTCAGTCTCGGACGCTAGCTCTCTGTCGAGTGGAAGTCAGCCTCGGACGCTAGCTCTCTGTCGAGTGGAAGTCAGCCTTGGACGCTAGCTCTCTGTCGAGTGGAAGTCAGTCTCGGACGCTAGCTCTCTGTCGAGTGGAAGTCAGCCTCGGACGCTAGCTCTCTGTCGAGTGGAAGTCAGCCTCGGACGCTAGCTCTCTGTCGAGTGGAAGTCAGCCTCGGACGCTAGCTCTCTGTCGAGTGGAAGTCAGTCTCGGACGCTAGCTCTCTGTCGAGTGGAAGTCAGTCTCGGACGCTAGCTCTCTGTCGAGTGGAAGTCAGTCTCGGACGCTAGCTCTCTGTCGAGTGGAAGTCAGTCTCGGACGCTAGCTCTCGGACGCTAGCTCTCTGACGCTAGCTCTCTGTCGAGTGGAAGTCAGTCTCGGACGCTAGCTCTCTGTCGAGTGGAAGTCAGTCTCGGACGCTAGCTCTCTGTCGAGTGGAAGTCAGTCTCGGACGCTAGCTCTCTGTCGAGTGGAAGTCAGTCTCGGATATGATATTTTGGTATATTGTAAGTACACAACTGCAGGAAATATATGACACTGTGCAAGTGATTTTTGGATATTTTATTACAAAATTCTTACATATTGGACCTTTAATTTAACTGATATGTGCTTTGCTTGATATTCATTTACCTGTATTTACCAATGCCATTGTAGATGTATATTATTGTTGTTTTTTTGTTTTGTGTTCAATAAAAAATTTAAAAATAAAACAGTTTAACCTGGGTTATGGGTTTGTTTGTACAGAGTAGGGATGGGCGAATGAAGCCTCATGAAGCACTGAGGGGGAAAAGATTCGAAGCACCAAGAGTGTCGAGAACAGCGCCATCTTGTGGCAGGTGAAATGTATAGCAGCCATAATAATTTCGCGCTCTGCACTTTCTTTTCTCGAATCGCTACTCTAATCGAATTCTACTCTCGAATCGCTCTCGCGGTACTTTGATGGCGTACGTCACAGTCACGTGGCGTCGGCGCTGTATCAAGTCGGACAAAATTTCTAACCGGCCTGCACTGCTTCAAGTCAGCCACCGGTCGGTCTGCGCAGAGCTGCATGAAGTCGAACAAGCCTTTCAACTGAGAGAATTGAAGCTCAATAGAAGCACTCACTTCCTGATAGCCAAGCGTACTGCGCAGACTCACACTGAGCTGGACGACGTAGATGTGACGTGAGCAACCTGACTGACAGTTGTAAATCTTCTAGTAGCTGTGCCAAGACAAATCTGTATTCGCTTGCCACATATCGAATTATTTCCAATTCCTCAAAAACGTTGTTGAAATATTTTGTCGCGTTGCTTTTATGGACTCTATCTATGCCATGTGCTGACTTTAGACAGTAAAAGATTGCATGTGAGCTTCTCCTGTTTATACGGTAACTTCTCTGCTGTGCGACAGAGAGTCCCGTGGTTATGACGCAATCGTTAGCCTATTTTTACAAAAGCGGCTTCTACGGGGGCCATAACGTAAGATACAAAGTAATGTAGCCTTTTATACATCGTCGTGTTTCTTTAGAAATAAATAATGGACAAATGGAGTCTTTAAACGCCTCCGATGTAAAGTTAATGGGATGCTAACAGCAGGTGATGGTCTGCTACAATGGCGGCCCCCAGAGGAAGCTTCAGTTTCAGCGGATGGATTACCCCCTTGTCTCGGACACATTTCTAACTGGCATGCTCTTTCATACTAACACACCTAAATTACACACCTAAAGCGAACGAGAAGCACCTGGCTGCAGCCTGCAGATTTGGGCGGGGGTGCACCTGGGTGCAGCCCCGCCCATAATGCTTCTCATTGGTTAGTGGCAAAGTGATGACGTCGATCGAGGTGGGGCTGCACGTCTTTACCCGCCAACATCTCTTCTCATTGGTTAGTGGCTAGTCAATCTATCCCTCAACATGGGAAAGACAAAGGAGGTCGTGATAGACTTCAGGAGAAACTCGGTTGACCACCTCCCATTGGCCATCGACAGCTCGACTGTGGAGAGAGTCAGCAGCACTAAATTTCTGGGGGTGCATATCACAGAGGATCTTACCTGGACCACCAACACCATGTCACTCTCCAAAAAGGCACAACAGCGCCTACACTTTCTCCGCCGGCTGAAAAGAGCAAACCTCCCTCCACCTATTCTCACCACATTCTACAGGGGCACCATCGAGAGTGTGCTGACTAGCTGCATCACTGTTTGGTACGGGAACTGCAGTGCTGCTGACCGCAAGACCCTCCAACGGACAGTGAACACAGCTGCAAAGATCATCGGTGCCCCTCTCCCTTCTATCCAGGACATTTTCCTTACACGATGCTCCAGCAAAACCAACAGTATCGTTAAGGACTCCACCCATCCCTCCCACAGTCTCTTCCAGCTCCTACCATCAGGAAGACGGTATCGTAGTATCAAAGCCCGCTCCGCCAGATTGCTCAACAGCTTTTTCCCTCAGGCCGTGAGGGCCCTGAACTCAAACTACACCCTCTGAAACCCCATGAAAACCCCCACCTCCTGAAATATACTAAAACACTTTACAAACTACGCACTAGACACTTTACACACACTGCTGCGTGTATAAAAATAGACTCAGCATTGCAATTATATTTATGTACATTTTCATGCACTACTGTACTGTTCCCCAACCAGTGGCTTGACAAACAATGTTTATGTTTATGTCCGTTATATCTTTGTATGTTTGTACTTATGTAGCACCGTGGTCCTGTGAGGCACGACATTTCGTGTTCCCACATGTAGTGGAATGACAATAAACCTCAACTTGAACTTGAACTAGTGGCGTGAACTCAACGTCGATTCTAGCATGTTTTAATTTCCACTGTTCATCGCTGCATGGTGAGTTACAGGCAAGCTACTCTTCTTTTTTTCTAATTTTAATTACAAATTTTAATTCTAAAGTGGCGTTTAGTGTGATGATCAAATTAAGTGGTGTAAAAATAAGATTGTGTAACTTTAATCACCATATCACACAAATAACTAGGGCAGCGTTTCCCAAAAGCATTGTGTGTGTGTGTTATATATATATACGTGTGTGTGTGTGTGTGTGTGTGTGTGGTTTTGGTGGGATTAGGATATAGTGTTAAAACAAGGCCCTTAAAAAGAAATACAGTGGTAAAACTGAACCAGGAGAAGAAAAATAGGTTTTAAGAGTTAATAGTAACAATATACAATGTTATATTGTAGGACTTTTTTTTTCTATGAATAAATTTATTAAATGTTAACTATTTTGATATTATTGTTATTAATAAGTATACATTTATTTAATTGAACATGAAACTACATTCAATAGTAATACAAATTTAACAAAACTCCTTGAAAGTATGGCTTGTTTTATATATTGCATATTACTTATACTTTTTACTTGTACTGCACTGTCTAATCCTTCTGCTGGAGGGCAACTGTCCTGTAGAGTTTAACTCCAACCCCAGTTAAACACACTTGAACCAGCCAATCAAGGTTTTACTAACTAGACGTACTAGAAACGTCCAGGCAGGAGTGTGGAGTCCAGCTGGATCTAAACTCTGCAGGACAGTGGCCCTCCAGGAGCGACTTTGGACACCCCTGCACTAGAGTAATAAAATAATAAAACATTTTATGCTAATTCTGATGCTCTATACTTCCTTCTCTTTGCAGATCCTTGGCATTGTCATCCCCATTTATATTCCCTGGGTTCCACTTTTTCTATTACTTTCTATTATTTTTGTTTTGCTGTGTTAATTATTCTCTAACTCTTACTCTAGTCCTCCATCTCTCTCGCCTATTTTTTGTTGTTGTTTACTTTATAACTCAAAGGCTCTTTTAAGAGCCATTCCACCCTGCATAAATGCACACAGCTGTTTTAGGCAATGGGGAGTATGAGCAGTATTTAAAAGACTGCAGTAGTAAGTGCTGCCCATTCTGCCAGTACACCAGCATGCCACAGCTGATGTATTACCACATCAAAAATCATTTTCTATCCTATCCTAATCTATCTATCCTTCTATCTCTGTCTGTCATCCTATCTTTCTATCTCTACCTATCTATCATGTCTATCCGTCTGTCTGTGTCTGATAAACTGTATTGCCTTCAAAACTACTTTGATTTTCAAACTGAAAACCTTCAAACTTCAAGCTTTTAAAACTATTTCAAACTTTTAGGATAGGCTTTCTCAAGCCAAATTAAAGTTTAACTAGTTTATGTTGTTCATAACGTAAGTCTCTTAGGTACTTTACAGACAAAGCCAATAACACTCAAGTATATCTTGTCTAACATTTTCCTATAATATGTATAAAAAATAAATTCCTTGTATGACTCCATATATGTTAATGCCTTTCTTCAGAATGATTCAATATTGTTTGTTCTGTATTTTATCTAAATTAGGTGTTGTGACCTGGAGTGCATTTTCCAGACAATATAGGCAAGAGTTCTGGGTGCCACTCGTTGACTCTGTGCTGGCACTGCACTGAAATACTCAAGAACTGCCCACCTGGGTGTGTGTGTGATGGCAGAAGGAGTCCTGCGTGGATTTTTTTCCGAGAAGCAGGTTGAGGGCTATTGCTCGGTTGATTGTTTTTTCAATGATAGAGGGGAATTTCAGGTAGATTTCAGTAGATTGTGTGTGAGTGTACGTATGTGAGTGACTGTGTGTGTGAGTGACTGTGTGTGTGTGTGTGTGTGTACATACGTACAGGTACTTGCACACACACACACACACACACACACACGTACACACACATGCACGCACGTACACACACACGTATCTCTTTACACAATTATTCTTGTTTTGAAATAAAAGTTATCACTGGTATGATTGGTTTGGTTTTTTGAGTTGGCATGCATAATATGGGTGGGATACAGAGATTGACAATGTACTGTATGTAGTTGGTTTAACTTCAAAATACTTTATTGGCATAAATGTTTAATAATTTCCTAATGCACAAAAATAAACAAGAACTATTACAGAGGAATGATAAAAATAAGAAATATATAAGGTGCCATTAATGTGTACTGTAATTTTGTAATTACACAGTACAGTGAAGTGTAACAGAATGTGAAAAACTTTTAAAATACACAGTCACAGATATTACACAATAAATTCTGTATTTCCTTTTAAGTTTACCTCAGATCAGGCATAGTTAAAGCTATGGATATGCACTCTACTCCCTTTTGCTGCTTTCATTATTACTTAAGAGTTTTTTAATACTTTATCAGATTCATTTTATTAAAGTATTATTTCAAATTTGCGCATGCATTTTGAAGACGCGTCGACGTCTCTACTGTACAACTCAACGCAAATACGATGCATGTGCTATCAGCGCGATAGAGTGACCGCATTGTTTTCAACCGCATTTCCTGCTTACCGTGGAATCGACGTCATTACTGTGCCACTAACCAATGAGAAGCGCTAGGTAAGGCCCCGCCTTGATTGACGTCATCACTTTGCCACTAACCAATGAGAAGCATTATGGGTGGGGCTGCACGGACAGTTGCTGCGATACGTTAACGCGTCCGCCATTTTGCGGAGGGCAAGAAGACTGCACTGTAATCAAATGCAAGCGGGTGAACTGCGGTTTTTCTGGATTAAAACAAAACATGTTTGTACATTTATCAACCGATTTCATTGGTTTGTATGTGGTGTACAAAAAGTTCCATCTCTAGTTATTTAAAATCTTGATAGACTTATAAAATATATTTTAATAAGGAATTGTCAAAGCTCAGGCTTGTCATCTGGCTTTTTATTCTTGGATAAGAATTTATTCTCAGTATACATACTGAGATATAATTTAATTTTCACATTAAATGAAATAAAGTTTTCTTATTGTAGAAAAAGCATTTTCTGTGATTGACCCGATTTTAGCAATAGCAAAGACAACTGATGGATCCTTTATGGTATATGTTATGGTACAACTACAGTGCAATGCAAATAGTAAATATAAGATGAAGTGAAAAGTAATAGTAAATAGTTTAGTCAATCAAATTAACAGTATACAGCAAATAAAATAGTAATGAATAAGTTTTATGTATAATACTATAAAAATAGCAATACAATAAGAAATATTGTAAATTAAAAAAAAGTAAACGATTCAGTCAAACATAGCTACAGCAGGATACAACGTTAAAATAGGCTAAATATAAAGTTATGAAACTTCACTTTGCCCTCAGCCAAAACTATTTGCCAGTGAACAAATTATAGATTAATGAGATCAAAGATCGCCCGTTAGATATACAGAAGACGAATTATATCTCATGTAACTACTAGACTAGAGACATCCGCCAGCGGCACACGTCAGAAGCACTAGCCGAGGTGAGGCTGTTCCAGGCGGGTACATGAGCGCTGAGCACCCGCTGATCTCATGGGTCTCACTCGCCGAAAACGTCCGATCAAATCTTTAAATAGGCGCTATCTTTATAAATAAACCACAGATTTGAGCTTTAAACAACTACATTGTCGACTGAAAAACTATTAAAACTACATTTCGTGACACAATATCAGCAGTATTTTTAAATTTCGCGGCCTTTCTCCTCTGAACGTTAATATTAATTATATCATGATCAAATACAACCAGAAACAAATGTTCAGTCTTGCTTCTTAAAGGTAGTTCCTCGAGACCTGTTTTTAATTGTGTGGCGATGTGTACAGCCAGAGACTATTTATATTTGGTACAGCCCCAAGCAGAACACGAAACAGCCATTTTTCTCAATTCCCGGTATGAGAGGTATGGGAAAGTTGCCATCCCCAATATAGCGGCGCCGTTGACGTATTTATAATGTATTTATAATGTCTATGGGGCTGCACGTGTAGGCCCCGATCTGCAGGCTGCAGCCTGGTGTACTTGAAGAGAACACCTAAGAACAGACCTATTTCCAATCATTCACGTGACTGGAAAGAAAGTGAGGCTTCGTTTTTCGTTGATCACGTGTTTCAGGGAAAATCATGGAAAACATATCCATATATTATGGAAAACATGAAGATGATAAAAAATCAGAGGTGTATTTATTTAAGCATTCAAGATGAATGCTTAAATAAATACACCTCTACATAATTTCACTTTATGAAACTGTAAAAACAATTTCCAAAATATTTTTTAGAGTTTTAATGATGTGGTGGTCACTATAAACTAATTATATGGAAAATAATTATTTTTATACACTAAAATAAATGAAATAATATTGGGTGAACTATTCCTTTAAGATTTAATTTAAAAGTTTTAATCTGCATTCATAATACGAATGCAAAGAATTTGTGCAGAATCCTAGGGTATTTCTATGGGGAAGCCCACGTGCTGACAAAGTGAAAGTAAAAGCTGTAGCCTACTGTATAAAGCTTCAGTCAGCAGTGACATTGTAATAAAGCGTGGATACTGTTTAAAGAAGACATGCTCTACAGCCTTTTCACTAGTCTGGTAAGACAACATTTGAATCTCAAAGAAGATTATTTGCATTAGATTGAACTATGGTAAAATGTGTAGAACAGAACTGAGAGTATTTAGTTCTAGCTGCAGAGAGCATTATCAGAATAGCTACAAATATTAACATTTTACTTACAAAATGAAGTCTATGGTGGTAACGGTTACAAATACTGGTTTTAATTACATTTTTTAAAAAGTGTGTAATATGACAAAAGTCATTAAAAATCATATAATAGGCTATAAAGTAGGCTATATGATAGTGTTTCTCAAATGGTGGGCTGCGGTAGCCTGCCCGAACCCCGCCCACAACATTTTTTGCAGATAGGCTATGTTTATTATATTCATCATCAGAGCAGTTATAAATGTTTCATTAACAGTTCATGTTGTGTATTCACCATAACTTTTGTTTCCATAATCCTAAAATGTCGGGATTTTTTTATTTATATAGCCTATAGCCTATATATAACTTTTTCAGTTATATTTTGTGGTTGCTCATACCAAATGACCAACTATTACCAAAAACTAGTTTTAGGACTGTTATTTAAAGCTGAAGTCGGCAAGATTTTTTTTAATCATAATCACTGAAACATAAATTAGCCGGTTTTAGAAAAGAAAAAAAACGCGCTACTACCCCCACCTGGAGAGTGTCATTCTTCTGGTCCTGTTAGCGCAGGGCTGTGTGAGATCTGACTGTCAATCACAGTTCGTGCACACGCCACAGATCCACCCTCCCCTCTCGCGCACGTTACAATATCACATGCACACGCCTGGTGCGCAGGTGTGTTGGATTGTACGAAGCGATGGCAGAGAGAAAATCTACTAACAAGTTTCCAATTCCTCGGTTAACAACCAGAGCTATTCCTATAGGAGTCCAAAAACAACCAAAGAAAAGGATGCTTCGATGCTGAAGAGACGGGCACGTTCACAGAAAACCTGGTGCACACGCACTGACGAGCTCTATGGGAGGGTGCTCGGTGGTAGTGGGAGGGGCATGAGATTTGTAAACGTTAAAAATTTTGCCTAAATCCCCTCAATCTGCCAGACTTACCGACTGCAGCTTTAATAGCCTGCCACTTTAATATGACAAAGTCATTTTCACTTTTTTTACTGTGTAAACAGTATTTGTTTAACACAAAGAAGCACAAGTTATGGGCATGTGTAGAATTTACTGAAAAAATAGAAGCCTATAGACTTTTCATTGAAACATTACTTTAAAAGAACCTTTGATTTGTTATATGCATTGAAGCGGGAGATCATCAACCCAGTCTACTGGTGGGGATGGAGAAGCCGCAGTTCAACACCGGATCAGACGAAGCCGTTTGAGAGTTCAGACAAACGTATGCTGCACATCTAGTCCATACACTTCTTGCTCATTATGTTTATAATTATTTTTGTTTGTACATAACACTATACCAGTCAAAGGTTTGGACACGCTGGACTGAATTTGTTTGTTAAAACCATTTTGATCTAAATGCTTTTGCTCAAATTTTAATTTAAATTCATATGAGTTGTAGGCCTACATATATTTCACATTCCTCCACTGGTGTTATTTTATAGTTTAAAGACTTAGATTTATTTAAATTGATTAGATAAGCAGCGTCTTTAGCAGTATGTGTATGAAACCGGATTAAGAAAAGTTAATGCATCATCTCAGCAGTTTAACTGCCGTATTAAAGTTGACATGAATTCATAATTCATGGTCTTATTGTGCACAATTCATAGGTCTTATACTGTATTATTCCAAATAAAATAGGTTTGTCCTCAGAATTCTGATTCTAAAAGTTTCTCTTTTCAGATGACACCCCAGTCCCAAAACCTGCTGAAGCGCTGGTGTCGGTGGTCCAGGAGGGGAACAGTCCCGCACAATCCCCCGAAAACTCACATTCAGGTCTGTCTGCACTCTGGGATGAAGTTCCCAATGGAGTATCACTTAGAAATATGTCCCATATTACACATTACAAATGCCATGGTTTTTTTCCCCATTGTTTTACTCTGTCATTTCAGTTCATCAGATCCCATCACAGCACCCAAACTACCTCACTGACCTTGATGAAACTGCCAAAGTGGAGAAGATCAACCTCAATGTAAAATGTGCCGGGAACGGGAAGATCTTTGAAGTGGACGTGTTCCCACTGGAGAAAATCTCAGTTTTACTACAGGAGGCCTGTGACAGGGCAGGGAAGAAACCAGAGAGAATGACTCTGGTTTATGATGGTAAACACAGCATTCGTACATTTTTTCTTGAGATTGATTTGATGCACCAAACAACTTTTATGTCTTAAAAACTTTAGTTTGATGAGTGAGCCTGCAAATCAGTAATTGCTAGCATTATTTATTTTCAGGAAAACATCTGGATGTGAATGAGAAAGTGCACCATTATGGTCTTCGAGGAGGAACCACAGTGAACTTGATTCATGCCTAAATCAAGCCTGAATTATCCATCCGGTACACTACATGAAATTTAAGCTCTAACATTTTATTTGTTTACATTTACATTAAGTTATGTACTTGAAGCAGTGTCATTGTAACAGTTTATTGTAAAAAGTACTTTATTGCTATGTATATTGTATAGATTGTCAAATAAATGTGTGTAATACCTCAGCAATTTTATTTTAATGACACATTTTTATTTGATTTTGCCATGAGACATATTGTGAAAAACAGTATTGTAAGGCCCCGTACAATCGGTCCAACAACAGTGTCCGATAAGCGGGTGAAAGATTACTGTGTGTTACTGTCTTTTCAGTGTGGCAAATTAATTTAATTACCTCTTTGTTTCATCGGACTCCAAAAATGAAAAAGGTCAATAGATGTTTGTTAATGGTTAAATGTAGGTGAATGTTTGATTATTTAATTTAACTCTTCATTGTAATTACACCCATCCGGATTCCTATGATTTCCATTACACGAGAGTAGATGTTAAAACTTCATGCTGATTTGTACTCGGCTTTCGCCAAGATAAGCAACACTAAGACGTAGCTTTACAGTAAACTATGCTTCTCCATCCATTTACGCTTCTTTCCATATGAGAGTGTGACTCCCCTTCTGTCCGGCGTTAACGGCTGCAGTGTACTTGGCGCGTCAGCACACACGACGGCTGCAACTACAGTGTGGTCTCCCTAGTGGACCAACACGACAACCGTCTGGATTGAGCCGAGTAGGGGACATCTCTAGGGTCTTCAAGTGGGCACCTTCCGTCCTCAGTGTTTCGTCGACTAGCCCACGACACCTCAAGAGGGCTCGACAATGACTCTGGCGTCCCAGAGTCACCCCCCTCCGTCCCCCACTCAACTCAGCCCAGCTTACTGACCTCTACATCCCTCCTGCTGCTGAGACCTAACCACAATCTCACTATCTCTCCGCAACCCAACCATACGCGCCAACCCGATTGACTAAGGCTGTCGAGCCCCACTGGTGCGTTAAAGCAGTTACAGTGGCAACGGTTCCGTATGGCATACCACCTACCGCAAAACACAATATCTGCCCAACCACCCGTCATTCCATACTATACAACCTATACAAATTGTATAGTATACTATACAACCTATACTATACAACCTATACAAATAAACCAACAGACTCTTCAAGTTTTTCAAGAATTCTACGAAACCGTAGCGTGGCGGCCTGTACCTTGCCAGCTAGAATCTTTCCGTCTCAACCACAGCCAGTTGCTGCTCCTTTCTGCTGCTTCAGATAAGTTCTTTACTGTGCGACGCAACTCTTGGCCGCTGAATCCGACGTCTCTGAGGAACCGGGTTGTAGAGTGTGCCACAAAACCTCGACAACCCACTTCCACTGGATAAACCTGGACTCTCCATCCTCGCTGTTCTGCTTCAGTGGCCAAATGAGCATACCGCAGTTTCTTCCTCTCATATGCCTCATCTACAGCATCCTCCCATGGCACTGTCAACTCTATCAGTTGAACAATGCGTGCTGATCCAGACCACAAAACAATGTCTGGTCGTAGGTTAGTGGTGGCAATCTCAGGTGGAAAAATAAGCCGTTGATCAAGATCAGCCAGCATCTTCCAGTCCCTAGCAGCTTCCAGTTGTCCTGGCCGAGAATTGGTGTTAACACCTTTTCTTGGTGGTTGCTCGCCTGGGCGGAGGAATGTTGTCTTCTGCGTGTGATGTTTTGCTAGAACATGCGGCAACTTATTGGTCATACTACGCTTGCCTTCCAATGCTAAAGCCAAACATCTCAGTACTTGGTCATGGCGCCAAGTAAACCGACCTTGGCTAAGAGCCACCTTACATCCTGTCAAAATGTGCCTTAATGTGGCAGGTGATGAACACAAAGGACAAGAGGGATCCTCTCCTACCCAGAGGTTTAGGTTCTGCGGTGATGGGAGAACATCATATGTTGACCTAATAAGGAAACTGATCCTACTCTCTTCCATTGACCAAAGGTCTTGCCAGCCCATTTTGCGTTGTTCCACACTCTCCCATCTCATCCACTCTCCCTGCTTGGCCTGGGAAATGGCCTTTATACTCCTCATCCTCTCCTCCTGCTTTCGCACCTCGTTGACTACCAGCTTCCTCCTTTGAGCTGGGCCTGCCTTGTGCCATTTAGGAGGAGCTAAACTGAGCCCAAAACCCCCTCTTCCATGCTGTACCTGTCCCACGATATCCCCTATTTGAAGGTCAGCCTTTGCCTCTACTACAGATTTCTTTGCTGACCACTTTCTACCAGTTTTTAACACAGGGGCTGCCTCCCTTACACATTTGTCACGTGACTCTACTAATGTCATTTCCAGTCTGACCTTGGCACACTTAAACTCCTCGGTTAAAGCAGAGACTGGCAGCTGCAATATTCCTTTACTATAAAGTCCCACTCTGCTGAGGCAGCGTGGAACTCCCAACCATTTCCTGATGTATGAACTTATTAACGCTTCCAGCTTATCCACTGTTGTCAAAGAAACCTCGTACACAGTCAGTGGCCACAGCAACCTCGGCAGTAGACCAAACTGAAAGCACCAGAGTTTTAGTTTGCCTGGTAGAGCACAGCTGTTTATGCTCTTCAACCCTTCCACTGCTTGTCGTCTAACTTCTCCCACTCGAACTGTGTCCTTTAGATCTCCATCGTACCATCTCCCAAGACTTTTCACTGGCTTCTCAGAAACTGTTGGTATTGCCTCACCATTAATGAAGAATGTTTTATCTACTACCTTTCCTTTAACTATGGAGATGCTCCTTGATTTAGAGGGCTTAAATTGCATTCGTGCCCATTCAATATAACACTTCGAGTCTCGCACCGGCCGGTTATACGATCTCGTAATCACAAACTTGTCATTCTCGGCCATTAGACTGAGGCGATTAATTAATATCCAAGATGGCCGTATACTCCACTTTTCTCATTCTAGAATATATTATTCAGTCCGCATGAATCTGAACAACTGAATTAAAGTAAATATCCAACCAGAGGTCACAACCATTACTAAGCAAAGCTGACCAACTTCACTACTTCTAATGGTAACTGTATAATCATGCCGTGGTTTATACAATAAGAGGTAACACTTTATTTTGATGGTCCCCTTTCAATGTGCTATTGACTAGTAACTTTGCAACTATATGTCAACTAACTCTCATTGGAGTATTAGTAGACTGTCTGCTTAATAGCTGCATACTTTATTGTGATGGTTCTCCAACAGACACCATATAAGTAACTTTTCAACTACATGTCAACTTAATCTAACCCTAACCCTACCATTAATACTCAAATAACCTTCTAATGAGAGTCAGTAGACATGTAGGAGGAATGTTACTTGTAGTCAACAGAATGTGTTAATATTCAGATTGGTCCAACTTTCCTGTAGATCAAAAAGTATAGCGTTTGCGCTTGCAACGCCAAGGTAATGGGTTCGATTCCAAGGGAAAGCAATATAATAATTTAAAAATGTGTACCTTGAAATGCAATGTAAGTCGCTTTGGATAAAAGCATTTCCAAATGCATAAATGTAACAACACTGTTGTTCTAAATGGAAAACCCATTATTAGCTTCTACATTACACAAGTATACATTGTGCCGATGTGTTAGTCGGATCTCTGCTCCACCTAAGCTGGATTTCAGTCGGTTTACTAACCGGATCGTAGAATTGTGGTGTTATGGACTTAACGTAATCTACTGGAGGTAATCATTTCAGAATAAATCCAAATGTAACAAAAAAAATGTAATGGTCAGGTGAATTTATCATGACAATTACATAATCAATTTAAAGGTAATCAATACAATAACATCAAATGCTCAGAGATGAAGAGTAAAAGATGTATACCTGACCTGAAAAGATACATAATGAGTGTCTTGAGGACATTCAGCATTACGGGTTGATCTGGCTACTAAACTGCCCGAGCCTCTTAAAACATTCCTTTATATACTCCAAGACAATGTGGGGAATGAACTTACAATAGGAATTTACAATAGTGTAGACAAAGGGAGTTCACACCTTGTTGAAGAACAGGAGGTCATTTGGAGGAAGGACTATAAAGTGCACAACCTGTAAGCAAAGTATCTCTAAACCCTTATTAGCATTTGGTTTATTTATGTGGTGGTGAGACCATTGTTCCAGTCGAAATGATCCCAAACATGACTGTTAATTCACTTGTATTGACATAGAATATAATAATTTTGATGTAATCTTTCTAAGCGAACTGAGTGAAGAGAAGGGAAGGAAGTGGGAGAAGGAACAAATGGACCGGAGGGTAATAAGCTTTCCAGCAACTTCACTGTGTGGAGACAAATGGCAGTGAGTGTTTGAGGTGTTCATATCTCAGGAGATCAGAGCATCTGAGCTTCTGTTTGTCTAATACTATATAAATAAAACTCTTAATAAACCACAGTTTACACCACAGTAGTGCTGTTGAAAAATGCACAGTTCGAGTGAATTAATAAATGGGTTGAATTAAGTGAATTATTTGAAAATGTGTTGAATTTAATGTTGATTAGCCCGGACTGACTATGAAAACTTTAAGAAAAACTAACAAAACTTACTAACAAACTTTAAGAAAAACTATAAAGAGTTGAAACCTATAACAAAACACAGCAGTAATAAACTTTAGACTGAACAAAACAAAATACCTAACACCTTCCTGATGTGTATAGATGTTAATATTGCCGGCAATGCAGTATCCGTGAAATGGGTGTATGTTTGTTAGTCCCAGTTTAAAGGGTCACCTGGGGTCCGATTCAATAAGGAGGTTCAACCAACTCTGGGTTAAAACTTGAACTCTGAGTTGACTTAACTCAAGTTTCCCATCTCAGGGTTTCGGTTACAGAACAGCTGAAATTAGTTAGTTCAATCAACTCTAAGTTGACTGTTAAGCGCGTGCACCACAACTATAAAAAGCCATTATCAATGGAGCGCAGATATTATGAGTCACCATGGCAACAGCGCCAGACAAAAAGAGGAATTACTGTTATACAGTGTTGGGTGTAATTAATTACCAAGTAATCTAAATATTGTAGTTTAAAGGGATTACTCTTAATTCTTCTGTAATTTAAAATAAATTAAATAGGCTACTGCATAGACTATAGACCAATTCTATATAAAACAATACTTTCTAAAGATAGTAATTATTACATTAATCTAATTACACTGTTGAAGATGTCATTTGTAGTTTGTAATTAATAACTGTTATAATATCAGAGGTGAAACTGTAACAGTGTGTTATTCAACCTAATTTTAATTTTCATATAGGCTGGGTGCAATCCAGCAGCCATTAAAAGGATGTGGCAGCAGCTGAAAATAAAATATAAAAACATAATTCAATCAGGTAAGGCTTGAGCATATCATGGGTGTAGGCTACCTGACTTTACAAACATTTGACATATTAAATAACTAAATAGCATCCAGTGTCTATCAGTGCAGCAGTTTTTTTGGCTGAGGGAATTCCTGGAGGGACTTCATCAGAGCCAGTCACTCCCGAAGATCCAAGATCAGAGCCAGTCACTCCCGCAGATCCAAGATCAGAGCCAGTCACTCCCGCAGATCCAAGATCAGAGCCAGTCACTCCCGCAGATCCAAGATCAGAGCCAGTCACTCCCGCAGATCCAAGATCAGAGCCAGTCACTCCCGCAGATCCAAGATCAGAGCCAGTCACTCCCGCAGATCCAAGATCAGAGCCAGTCACTCCCGAAGATCCAAGATCAGAGCCAGTCACTCCCGCAGATCCAAGATCAGAGCCAGTCACTCCCGCAGATCCAAGATCAGAGCCAGTCACTCCCAAAGATCCCAAGATCAGAGCCAGTCACTCCCGAAGATCCAAGATCAGAGCCAGTCACTCCCGAAGATCCAAGATCAGAGCCAGTCACTCCCGAAGATCCAAGATCAGAGCCAGTCACCCCCGAAGATCCAAGATCAGAGCCAGTCACTCCCGAAGATCCAAGATCAGAGCCAGTCACTCCCGAAGATCCAAGATCAGAGCCAGTCATTCCAGAAGATCCAAGATCAGAGCCAGTCACTCCCGCAGATCCAAGATCAGAGCCAGTCACCCCCGAAGATCCAAGATCAGAGCCAGTCACTCCCGAAGATCCAAGATCAGAGCCAGTCACTCCCGAAGATCCAAGATCAGAGCCAGTCACTCCCGAAGATCCAAGATCAGAGCCAGTCATTCCAGAAGATCCAAGATCAGAGCCAGTCACTCCCGAAGATCCAAGATCAGAGCCAGTCACTCCCGAAGATCCAAGATCAGAGCCAGTCACTCCCGAAGATCCAAGATCAGAGCCAGTCACTCCCGAAGATCCAAGATCAGAGCCAGTCACTCCCGAAGATCCAAGATCAGAGCCAGTCACCCCCGAAGATCCAAGATCAGAGCCAGTCACCCCCGAAGATCCAAGATCAGAGCCAGTCACCCCCGAAGATCCAAGATCAGAGCCAGTCACTCCCGAAGATCCAAGATCAGAGCCAGTCACTCCCGAAGATCCAAGATCAGAGCCAGTCATTCCAGAAGATCCAAGATCAGAGCCAGTCATTCCAGAAGATCCAAGATCAGAGCCAGTCACTCCCGAAGATCCAAGATCAGAGCCAGTCACTCCCGAAGATCCAAGATCAGAGCCAGTCATTCCAGAAGATCCAAGATCAGAGCCAGTCACTCCCGAAGATCCAAGATCAGAGCCAGTCACTCCCGCAGATCTAAGATCAGAGCCAGTCACTCCCGCAGATCCAAGATCAGAGCCAGTCACTCCCGCAGATCCAAGATCAGAGCCAGTCACTCCAGCAGATCCAAGATCAGAGCCAGTCACTCCCGCAGATCCAAGATCAGAGCCAGTCACTCCCGAAGATCCAAGATCAGAGCCAGTCACTCCCGAAGATCCAAGATCAGAGCCAGTCACTCCCGCAGATCCAAGATCAGAGCCAGTCACTCCCGCAGATCCAAGATCAGAGCCAGTCACTCCCGCAGATCCAAGATCAGAGCCAGTCACTCCAGCAGATCCAAGATCAGAGCCAGTCACTCCCACAGATCCAAGATCAGAGCCAGTCACTCCCGAAGATCCAAGATCAGAGCCAGTCACTCCCGAAGATCCAAGATCAGAGCCACTCACTCCCGCAGATCCAAGATCAGAGCTAGTCACTCCCGAAGATCCAAGATCAGAGCCAGTCACTCCCGCAGATCCAAGATCAGAGCTAGTCACTCCCGAAGATCCGGGGTCTTCATGAAATGTAAGAGGTCTACATATGTGTTCTTTTTTTATAGGGTATTTTTTATATTTCCATTTTTTTTACTTTGGGTTGGGTTTTTTGTTGGTCCCAACAGATTCTGATGGTAATATCGGTCTTTTGGATCCTCCTGTCCCAACAGGACCCCAGGATCTACTCAATACTCCAGATATTATGACAAATAGTAGGCCTATTATAAAGTGTACTCAACCAAATGCTCATCTTCACAGGATAATGGGGATGAAGAAACAGTTTCTGCAGAGGTAATGTTAATATGTGTCTTCACATCAGACAATCTACACATTCACATTTCTATGTGGAGTAGCCTATAGAATCTAAGTTTATATCCAAGTATAAATGGACATTCTTATCTTCTGGTGCACAGATGAACATATCAGTTACTTACCTTTAATCTCATTAAATTCAAAAACATCTGTTTAATTTATAAAATCAGACATGGTTTAGCACCTCCTCCACTCTGTGACTTCATACATTTTAGATCCAGTGAGGTCAGGGTAACCCGAGGGGCAGTGAGGGAAGACTGCATCATCCCTCGGAGAAAAACAGCTTTTGGTCAGGCGGTCTCCTCCGTAAGAGCTCAATGGAACACAGTGCTGGAAACCATCAGAGAGTCTGTCATTCTTTTCATTCAAAAAGAATGCAAAAAAAAAAAAAAAGTCTTGTAGAGAGCCAAACTTGTGGGCACTAATGCGGTGTGCATTTAAACATTATAGAATTGTTTGAAATTAATTGTATTTCCTAACCATAATGTGTTGTATGTAATTTTATCTTGTGATTTTATACCTGTGATTATCTTTTTTTTTTTTTTTTCCATCGGGGGACTACCGATGAAAATTACTTTATAGCTAACTCTGGTACATTTATATTGTTCTAATGTTGATTAATGTACACTGTCCCCTTTCAAATAAAAAATAAAATAAAACACACTTCAGTGATTTTCAGTAAATGGCACATAATTCTGTAGAATTTGCTTAGAACTACATGTAACTCTAATATACTGTATGTTACCAGTTAAGGAGTTATATAGACTTATAAAAAAAAAAAACAGCGGTAAAACAGCAATGAATAAATGTACAGAAAGAATGAATGAGGTATTCAAACACTGCTTCCTCTTTAAAAAAGGGGAGGAGGCCGCAAGAAACTCTGGGTTTACCAAAGAAAACCTGCTCCCGACCAGGTTAGGTTCACAGAGTAAGTCACCATAGTAACTGACTCTGAGTATAAGTTACCTCTCTTTCAGAAACGGGCTTGACTTACTCTGCTTTCTCGGGTTTGATATACCTCCCATTCAGAAACGGAAAACCCAGAGTTTCCCTCATTTCAGGGTTAACATACTCTGAGTTTTCACTTAACCTCCTTTCTGAAACGGGCCCCAGGTTAACCTGTGACAATATGTTTCCTCCTTCCTTGTAGGGCTGGGAAAAAAATCTATTTGATTTAAAAATCGAGTTGGTAGGTAAAATCGATTCATATTTTCAAAAATCTCCCCCTCTTCAGTATAGCATGCATTTTGCATTCGCCAAATCTTCCTTCAGGGTTTCCGTAGCACGCTCCCTGCGGCGCAGCCCTCTGCTGCTCGTACAACCATAGCATACAACGTGTCAACGCCGCCTCAGATGCGTGCTGTCAGATGTGTGACTGTTGTGGACATGCTCTTCCTGGAACAACGCACTGAAGACACCAACTAAAC
The DNA here is from genome assembly GCA_031834385.1 of Semotilus atromaculatus. NCBI lineage: Eukaryota > Metazoa > Chordata > Actinopteri > Cypriniformes > Leuciscidae > Semotilus > Semotilus atromaculatus. Next base: position 34,518,331 of record JAULUF010000009.1, read on the forward strand.
CCAATGAATTCACAACGATTTAATAAAATAGTGTTCTCATGTTATGTAATATGACAGTCCCAATTTAATCATCGTTATTATTAGCCGTGCATTGCTGCTTGAGCGGCGCGCGCTGAATGAATAACCGTTGAGCACTTTGCTAGCGCGTAATTTAACTCAAAGAAACGCATCCTGAGATTAATCAGATATATACAAAATAAACATAATATTACAAATGATATCTACACAAAATGACGTGAATGCACAAGTGAACTAAGTCAGGCTACGTGCCATTCAGAATGACTCGTGTTGTGGACGCGCTCTTTCTGGAACAACGCGACACGGCAACTAAAGCCAAATAATTCACAATGTTTTATTACAATATTGTTCTCTTTATAATGTTATGTAATGACAGTCCCAATAATAGTCATAGAGTGCCGAAGTTATGACGTCACTTTGTAGGACAACTCGGAAGCTAGCGGCGCATGGGTTCCCTCGATCGAAAAGCTATGCATTTTCCCCATAGACTTTTGGAAAATCGCAAAAAATAAGGTCTGTGTTCAACAAAGAGTTGTGACCCTTACACGTTTTGTCTATCAAGATAATCTTTACAAGTTAACCCAAAATGTATACATTTTGAAGCCTAAATAAAGCCGTTAGATATAATAACGGTAAAAAGTTAAAAAAAAAAAATCACAAGCAGTTATAACTGGTGTGTTTTATGTCATAGATCAAAACGTGAAAATATTTAGAGGTTTTGTTAAAGGTGGGGTATGGGATTTGCAAAACAGCCGGCAGATTTTGAAAATACTCAACTCAAATGGTACTGCCTCCTTTCCTCCAACGCTGGCCCTGATTCGTGTGAGGGGTATGGGGGGAGGGGGGGTATGGTACAACTGTTTGATTGATGGACTTACTGTCCAATGATTTTAGGTGGTCTTGGAAATGATTGGCTGGAGTTTTTCGAGTCCTGCCCGTTCCACAGATGATTACATTTCTTAATTTTCATTTCAGTGCTTCTAACTCAGTGGCTGTAAGTGGGTTATGTATAGGATTTCAAATGATTTTGAAAAAAATTGACAAAAAAGAGAATCACATACCCCACCTTTAACCACAGACCTTATTTCAGGCGATTTAGCAAAAGCCCATTCAAAAAACCCATAGACTTTAAGGCGAGGGAACCGGAAGTGCTAAAATGCTAACTCACTTCCGCTTTGGCCTACAAACTGGCTTCATAACTTCGGTACTCTATTATTAGTCGTGCATTGCCGTTTGAGCTGCTCGAGCTAAAAATCACGCTTTCAATTTTTAACCAAATGCATCCAATGTGAGATAAATCAGATATAGATAGGCGTAGGTCTACACAAAATAAACTATTACAACTTACATTTGCACAAAACAAAAGGCTGCAAATGCACACGCAAACTTATAGTCATGATGATGAAGGTGTAAAATAGTCCCAAACATAAAAACATAACTCCGGCATGACATAACAAGCATGAACCTGCTTAATCGATGATCGATAAGTTTTATCGATTAAATGTATTATCGACAATTAATCGATGGTCGATTAATCGTTGACATCCCTAATTTAAATAATTTGGATGTTTAACAATCTTTGTTGCACACTGCACAGTGACTTTTCAGTTAGAGAAAGGGTTTGCCTTTGCAATTTTGTTTATTTTGATGCACTTTAATTAAATAAAATAAATATATATATTTAAAATATATTTACAGTTCGCAGTTATTTTGTTTTAAATGGAAGGGGAAAAAAATCTATTCGAATCGTATAATCGAGTTTTTTATAAAAGCTCTACTTCCTTGTATTGTTGATGGATGATCAACAATACAAAGAAGAGTCTGAGCTAGCCGGGCTAATCGCAACACTTTTAAAGACCTCCTGAGCTCCTCAACTAGACAGCATTTTTAACCTCAAATTACAAAATAATTCAGAAGCTATTTATATGTATCAGGCAGAAGAAAAGGAAGGTTCTCACTTGACAATAGACTAGTGTGCTGTAATGAACTTGACAAACAAATTCAAAATGAAGTGAAAGTAAAACCTGAGAAGATGTCATAAACCTGAGGTGAATTCCAAACAGGACAAGCCATATCTCTCTGTATATCACCAATCGCCTTATTGATGCACCAAATTGAATTCGGGCCTTTATCATGGTGACAAAATGTCAGTATAAAGAATTGCAATGTCCTTAGAAATGTTTACATACTCATTTCAGTGAGTCTTCCAGTTTGAAAACTTCAGGTTTAATAGATTAATTTATACAAATATAAAACTTTTAATATTTAAACTGTTTCAAATCCTCCTATTTCAGGCACTCTACAGTGGGACAAAACACATTTTTGGACAACAACATCCTCTAAATATGAAAATCAGGGAAAATCATGGAAAACATATCCATCCATATATTATGGAAAACATGAAGATGATATAAAGAGTATCTTGAATACTATAAATACACCTCTACATAATGATTTCACTTTATGAAACCGTGAAAACAATTTGCAAACTAATTTTTTGAGTTTTAATGATGTGGTGGTCACTATAAACTAATTCTATGGAAAATATATGTGATTCTTTTTATACACTAAAATAAATGAAATCATATTAGGAAACTATTCCTTTAAGACATTTCATTTAAAGGTATAATCTGCATTCATAATACAAATGCAAAGAAGTTGTGCAGAATCCTAGGGTATTTCTAAGGGGAAGCACATGGGCTGACAAAGTGAAAGTAAGTTGCAATAAAAGCTGTATATAAAGGCTTTTTAGTTTCAGTCAGCAGTGTCACTAGCAAAGTGTGGATACGGTTTAAGAATACATGGACATGCTCTACAGCTTTTTCACTGGTCTGGTAAGATTTGAATCTCAAACAAGGTTCTTTGCATTGGATTGAACTATTTAGTATTTATAACTATTTATTATCATAATAGTGGTTTAAACGTTTAAAAATCCTGGTTTTAATTACATTTTTTAAAAAGTGTGTATATGACAAAAGTCATTAAAAATCATATAATATAAAGTATATGATAGTGTTTATCAAATGGTGGGTTGCAGGGTTTCCAGTCAAGATATACAACAAACATAAATCTTTTTTTTTTTTTGTCAAAAGCTTTTGTCAGACCCAGTTTAAAGGGATAGTCCACCTAAAAAAGAAAATTATGTCATAATTTACTCATCCTCAAGTTGCAAACCTGGACAAAAGGAAGATTTTTTGAAGAATGTTTGTAACCTGTTGTTGTGGGGCACAATTGACATCCATCGTTTATTTATTTTTTTCATACTATGGAAGTCAATGGGACCTATCAAGAGGTTACTTGCAATCATTTTTCAAAATATCTTCGTGTTCAGCAGAACTAGGGTTGCCACCCGTCCCTTAAAATACGGAATCGTCCCGTATTTACAAGTAAAATGATGCGTCCCGTATCAAATCAATAAGGGACGCGATTTGTCCCGTATTTTACATAAGGCCCACACATAGTTGAATAAAAACTTCAAACCTGCTTTAAACCAATGCACGACAAGTCAAAAGAGAGCGCGCTGCTTGTGAATGTCCTGAATGTGACTCACAGAAAGACGCGCGCCAGTAGCGCATGCACAGACCGCGCGAAAGAATACAGTTCTCTTTCGCGCTTGAACGAACAATTACACACACAATTATGCCAAAATGTCATTTGTCAAGTATTTTCATAACATAAGAGCAGTCTTATGATGGACATAAAGAGTTGTGAGAGAATGAGGCGAGTGTGAGATCCGCGTCTCTGTCAGCAGCGCTCTTAAAGGGCCAGCTATCAATAAAGCTTTCTGTCAGTAATTAGCTTTAATAAGGATTAGTCTATAATTTATAATTTATGCAGCGTAGAGTGTTTAATAACTTTATTCAATTTCTGTATATGTCCTACCTATTAGACAGGAAGGTCACAGCTAGGTAAATATGACATTTATTATGGGTTTATGTGAGGATTGTTTGAAGTTCACTTAAATTAAAAGCTGTTATATTTTTTGAAGCCTAATAAATGTTTTAAAAAATTGATAGCTATTTATCATTATAGGTGTTATCAATTATTTAGTTGTTATTGCTAGTTTGAGTTGAGAAATACACATTTCAGAATCATCACTAATCTGTGAGTGCATTTGCTTTAGAACCAAACAAGTTGACTCATGAAACCATTTGTTTATTATATCGCAATCACATATCGCAATCGCAATATTGACCTCAATAATCGCAATATGACATTTTCCCCAAATCGTGCAGCCCTAGATCAGACCATAAATTATTGTGATTGGGGGCCGTGAATGGGTGTCCCTTATTTTGCCACACTGAAGGTGGCAACCCTAAGCAGAACAAAGACATTTATACAATACCGGATTGAACCAACTTGAGGGTGAGTAAATGATGACCGAATGTTTGGGTGAACTAACCCTTTAAATAAAGAGTGCCTGCGAAAAACGTGTTGTCTTGATTCAGTATCTGCGGTAAGATGAGATGTTTTCAGGCTATATGTCTTAAAGTTATTTTCGTAACGTGTTATTATTAGGGTTATTAGGCTGTGCTCGTTAACTGCATGCGGAAATGCAGCGGCGCGCGCTGTATGTCATTGTAAACAAAGCGCAAAAGAAACTACGAGCATGCAACGTCGTAGTTATGTTGTCAATTAGTAGTTATGAAATTACCAAAAAGTACCAAGGATTTGTATGCAGGTATGTTTACAGTTCATGTTGTGTATTCACCATAACCTTTTTTTTTTCATAATCGACAAAATGTCGGGATTTTTTTTATTTTAGGCTTACTATAACTTTTACAGAATATTTTGTGGTTGCTAAATGATTACCAAAAACTAGTTTGGGAGATTGGGACTGTTATTTATAGCTGAAGTCTGAAGATTATTTTTTTTTTTATCATAGGCTATAGGCTATTCACTGAAACCGACACTATGCTCCGACAGAACAACATAAATCAGCCGGTTTTAGAAAAAAAAACTTGAGCTTCTACCCCCACCTGGAGAGTGTCATTCTTCTGGTCCTTTTAGCGCAGAGCTGTGTGTGAGATCTGACCATGGGTGCTTCTCAATAGACCTTATTCAGAGCAGCGCCATGACAGGTATGAAAGTGAGGCTGTGAGGGATAGACTTACCGTGTTTCCAATGGCATCCGCTGTAAAAAGCTGAATAAAGCTCCTAGATTACTTAAAATTTTCCACAGCTTATATTGTCGGGAGTTTTTTGTCAACTGAAATTTCTTGGAAAGATTTTTCCAGTGTTTCATGAGCAGAACAAAACGAAAACGCATTAAATAGCAGTACAGCCCATTGAAGAGATGCATGTCTATCCCTCACAGTCTCGCTTTCATTCTCATTAAAAATCAAAGATGGCGCTGCCGTGAATAAGGCGTATATCCCTCCTCGATCCTCCGTCCTCCATCCTATGACCCGGAAACCGATCGAGCTCAGCCATCTTGAAGGACGTCTCAATTCTCTAATTGGGCCCAATCCCAAATGGCACACTTCATGTGCACTTTCGGTCTTGTGGACTTACAATGGCTGCCGCGTGCGCGTGTCCGTTAAGTCCGTGAGACCGCAGTGTGTCCCATTTGTCATTTTTAGATCTCAGAAGGGTGCTCGCGAGCGCCCCCTCTGCGGTCGATTTGCGCCCTTGATGCGCACTTTTGCCGAGCCCACGCTGATGCGGACTCCACAGCAGACTTCTTCCCGACATTCAAAGCGGCGTTACGTCGCGAAAGTGCGGACTCAGAGGAAGACCGCGAGTGCTTAGGGTTCCATTTGGGACAGGGCCTTGCACACCGAGGAGGCGAGGATCGAGGATCGAGGAGGGGCTTCCTGAGGAGTTATGAGCGAGGATACACAGGTGTATCCTATGCGGAAGAGTTTTATAGACTAAACGTGACGCACGTATACATTCTCCTCCCCTTTCACATCGGCCACAATCATTTTAATTTGTATATCTCACATATTTCAACAGGGCTTTATTGTTATTTATTAAGAATTTCTTAAATAACCAAACGAATACAACTTAAGGGCAGATCCTTTGAGCGCAGCTGATGACGCTATGAAGTGACGCTCGAGTGATCAAGTATTCCAATGTAAAAAAAAAAGCTTTCATTCGATTCCTCCATCCTCATTTTCTTTCCTTGCAGCCTTCCCTCGCATCCTACAGGGGTGGAGCTGAGACGCGAGGAAAGGAAACGAAGATGCACAAATAAGAAATGAGAAGCACCCTGTCAATCACAGTTCGTGCACACGCCACAGATGCCCCCTCCCCTCTCGCGCACGTTACAATATCACATGCACACGCCTGAAGTGCGCAGGAGTGATGGCGGAGAGAAAATCTACTAACAAGTTTCCAATTCCTCGGTTAACAACCAGAGCTAGGAGTCCCAAAACAACCAAAGAAAAGAAAATTATGCTTCGATGCTGAAGAGACGGGCACGTTCACAGAAAATCTGGTGCACACGCACTGACGAGCTCTATGGGAGGGTGCTCGGTGGTAGTGGGAGGGGCATGAGATTTGTAAACGTAAAAAAATTTATGCAGCCTGCCACTTTAATATGACAAAGTCATTTTCACTTTTTTACAGTGTAAACATAGCATTTATTTAACACAATGAAGCACATGTAATGGGCATGTGTAGAATTTACTGAAAAAATAGAAGCCTATAGACTTTTCATTGAAACATTACTTTAAAATAACCTTTGATTTGTAATATGCATTGAAGTGGGAGATCATCAACCCAGTCTACTGGTGGGGATGGAGAAGCCGCAGTTCAACACCGGATCAGACGAAGCCGTTGGAGAGTTCAGACAAACGTATGCTGCACATCTAGTCCATACACTTCTTGCTCATTATGTTTATAATTATTTTTGTTTGTACATAACACTATACCAGTCAAAGGTTTGGACACGCTGGACTGAATTTGTTTGTTAAAACCATTTTGATCTAAATGCTTTTGCTCAAATTTTAATTTAAATTCATATGAGTTGTAGGCCTACATATATTTCACATTCCTCCACTGGTGTTATTTTATAGTTTAAAGACTTAGATTTATTTATATTGATTAGATAAGCAGCGTCTTTAGCAGTATGTGTATGAATCAAACCGGATTAAGAAAAGTTAATGCATCATCTCAGCAGTTTAACTGCCGTATTAAAGTTGACATGAATTCATAATTCATGGTCTTATTGTGCACAATTCATAGGTCTTATACTGTATTATTCCAAATAAAATAGGTTTGTCCTCAGAATTCTGATTCTAAAAGTTTCTCTTTTCAGATGACACCCCAGTCCCAAAACCTGCTGAAGCGCTGGTGTCGGTGGTCCAGGAGGGGAACAGTCCCGCACAATCCCCCGAAAACTCACATTCAGGTCTGTCTGCACTCTGGGATGAAGTTCCCAATGGAGTATCACTTAGAAATATGTCCCATATTACACATTACGAATGCCATGTTTTTTTCCCATTTTTTTCAAACCTGTTGAACTCAACTCTTGATATCGTTTTCGGATCTTGATGTAGTGCTTATATGTGTTCTCAAGGTCATTATATCAAATCTTTGTTTTACTCTGTCATTTCAGTTCATCAGATCCCATCACAGCACCCAAACTACCTCACTGACCTTGATGAAACTGCCAAAGTGGAGAAGATCAACCTCAATGTAAAATGTGCCGGGAACGGGAAGATCTTTGAAGTGGACGTGTTCCCTCTGGAGAAAATCTCAGTTTTACTACAGGAGGCCTGTGACAGGGCAGGGAAGAAACCAGAGAGAATGACTCTGGTTTATGATGGTAAACACAGCATTCGTACATTTTTTCTTGAGATTGATTTGATGCACCAAACAACTTTTATGTCTTAAAAACTTTAGTTTGATGAGTGAGCCTGCAAATCAGTAATTGCTAGCATTATTTATTTTCAGGAAAACATCTGGATGTGAATGAGAAAGTGCGCCATTATGGTCTTCGAGGAGGAACCACAGTGAACTTGATTCATGCCTAAATCAAGCCTGAAATATCCATCCGGTACACTACATGAAATTTAAGCTCTAACATTTTATTTGTTTACATTTACATTAAGTTATGTACTTGAAGCAGTGTCATTGTAAAGGTTTATTGTAAAAAGTACTTTATTGCTATGTATATTGTATAGATTGTCAAATAAATGTGTGTAATACCTCAGCAATTTTATTTTAATGACACATTTTTATTTGATTTTGCCTTGAGACATATTGTGAAAAACAGTATTGTAAGGCCCCGTACAATCGGTCCAACAACAGTGTCCGATAAGCGGGTGAAAGATTACTGTGTTACTGTCTTTTCAGTGTGGCTCCACACTGGAGTGTGGTTACTTTGTTTCATCGGACTCCAAAAATGAAAAAGGTCAATAGATGTTTGTTAATGGTTAAATGTAGGTGAATGTTTGATTATTTAATTTAACTCTTCATTGTAATTACACCCATCCGGATTCCTATAACACTTCGAGTCTCGCACCGATCTCGTAATCACAAACTCGCCATTCTCGGCCATTAGACTGAGGCGATTAATTAATATCCTAGATGGCCGTATACTCCACTTTTCTCATTCTAGAATATATTATTCAGTCCGCATGAATCTGAACAACTGAATTAAAGTAAATATCCAACCAGAGGTCACAACCATTACTAAGCAAAGCTGACCAACTTCACTACTTCTAATGGTAACTGTATAATCATGCCGTGGTTTATACAATAAGAGGTAACACTTTATTTTGATGGTCCCCTTTCAACGTGCTATTGACTATAGTAACTTTGCAACTATATGTCAACTAACTCTCATTGGAGTATTAGTAGACTGTCTGCTTAATATCTGCATATACTTTATTGTGATGGTCCTCCAACAGACACCATATAAGTAACTTTTCAACTACATGTCAACTTAATCTAACCCTAACCCTACCATTAATACTCAAATAACCCTCTAATGAGAGTCAGTAGACATGTAGGAGGAATGTTACTTATAGTGAATAAGTGTTAATATTCAGATTGGTCCAAGTTTCCTGTAGATCAAACAGTAGAGCGTTTGCGCTTGCAATGCCAAGGTCATGGGTTCGATTCCAAGGGAAAGCAATATAATAATGTAAAAATGTGTACCTTGAAATGCAATGTAAGTCGCTTTGGATAAAAGCATTTCCAAATGCATAAATGTAACAACACTGTTGTTCTAAATGGAAAACCCATTATTAGCTTCTACATTACACAAGTATACATTGTGCCGATGTGTTAGTCGGATCTCTGCTCCACCTAAGCTGGATTTCAATCGGTTTACTAACCGGATCGTAGAATTGTGGTGTTATGGACTTAACGTAATCTACTGGAGGTAATCATTTCAGAATAAATCCAAATGTAACAAAAAAAATTTAATGGTCAGGTGAATTTATCATGACAATTACATAATCAATTTCAAGGTAATCAATACAATAACATCAAATGCTCAGAGATGAAGAGTAAAAGATGTATACCTGACCTGAAAAGATACATAATGAGTGTCTTGAGGACATTCAGCATTACGGGTTGATCTGGCTACTAAACTGCCCGAGACTCATGAAACATTCCTTTATATACTCCAAGACAATGTGGGGAATGAACTTACAATAGGAATTTACAATAGTGTAGACAAAGGGAGTTCACACCTTGTTGAGGAACAGGAGGTCATTTGGAGGAAGGACTATAAAGTGCACAACCTGTAAGCAAAGTATCTCTAAACCCTTATTAGCATTTGGTTTATTTATGTGGTGGTGAGACCATTGTTCCAGTCGAAATGATCCCAAACATGACTGTTAATTCACTTGTATTGACATAGAATATTATAATTTTGATGTAATCTTTCTAAGCGAACTGAGTGAAGAGAAGGGAAGGAAGTGGGAGAAGGAACAAATGGACCGGAGGGTAATAAGCTTTCCAGCAACTTCACTGTGTGGAGACAAATGGCAGTGAGTGTTTGTGGTGTTCATATCTCAGGAGATCAGAGCATCTGAGCTTCTGTTTGTCTAATACTATATAAATAAAACTCTTAATAAACCACAGTTTACACCACAGTAGTGCTGTTGAAAAATGCACAGTTCGAGTGAATTAATAAATGGGTTGAATTAAGTGAATTATTTGAAAATGTGTTGAATTTAATGTTGATTAGCCCGGACTGACTATGAAAACTTTAAGAAAAACTAACAAAACTTACTAACAAACTTTAAGAAAAACTATAAAGAGTTGAAACCTATAACAAAACACAGCAGTAATAAACTTTAGACTGAACAAAACAAAATACCTAACACCTTCCTGATGTGTATAGATGTTAATATTGCCGGCAATGCAGTATCCGTGAAATGGGTGTATGTTTGTTAGTCCCAGTTTATAGAGTCACCTGGGGTCCGATTCAATAAGGAGGTTCAACCAACTCTGGGTTAAAACTTGAACTCTGAGTTGACTTACCCTGAGATGGGAAACTTGAGTTTTCGGTTACAGAACAGCTGAAATTAGTTAGTTCAATCAACTCTAAGTTGACTGTTAAGCGCGTGCACCACAACTATAAAAAGCCATTATCAATGGAGCGCAGATATTATGAGTCACCATGGCAACAGCGCCAGACAAAAAGAGGAATTACTGTTATACAGTGTTGGGTGTAATTAATTACCAAGTAATCTAAATATTGTAGTTTAAAGGGATTACTCTTAATTCTTCTGTAATTTAAAATAAATTAAATAGGCTACTGCATAGACTATAGACCAATTCTATATAAAACAATACTTTCTAAAGATAGTAATTATTACATTAATCTAATTACACTGTTGAAGATGTCATTTGTAGTTTGTAATTAATAACTGTTATAATATCAGAGGTGAAACTGTAACAGTGTGTTATTCAACCTAATTTTAATTTTCATATAGGCTGGGTGCAATCCAGCAGCCATTAAAAGGATGTGGCAGCAGCTGAAAATAAAATATAAAAACATAATTCAATCAGGTAAGGCTTGAGCATATCATGGGTGTAGGCTACCTGACTTTACAAACATTTGACATATTAAATAACTAAATAGCATCCAGTGTCTATCAGTGCAGCAGTTTTTTTGGCTGAGGGAATTCCTGGAGGGACTTCATCAGAGCCAGTCACTCCCGAAGATCCAAGATCAGAGGCAGTCACTCCCGAAGATCCAAGATCAGAGGCAGTCACTCCCGAAGATCCAAGATCAGAGCCAGTCACTCCCGCAGATCCAAGATCAGAGCCAGTCACTCCCGAAGATCCAAGATCAGAGCCAGTCACTCCCGCAGATCCAAGATCAGAGCCAGTCACTCCCGAAGATCCAAGATCAGAGCCAGTCACTCCCGAAGATCCAAGATCAGAGCCAGTCACTCCCAAAGATCCAAGATCAGAGCCAGTCACTCCCGCAGATCCAAGATCAGAGCCAGTCACTCCCGCAGATCCAAGATCAGAGCTAGTCACTCCCAAAGATCCCAAGATCAGAGCTAGTCACTCCCGCAGATCCCAAGATCAGAGCCAGTCACTCCCGCAGATCCAAGATCAGAGCCAGTCACTCCCGCAGATCCAAGATCAGAGCCAGTCACTCCCGAAGATCCAAGATCAGAGCTAGTCACTCCCGAAGATCCAAGATCAGAGCCAGTCACTCCCGAAGATCCAAGATCAGAGCCAGTCACTCCCGAAGATCCAAGATCAGAGCCAGTCACCCCCGAAGATCCAAGATCAGAGCTAGTCACTCCCGAAGATCCAAGATCAGAGCCAGTCATTCCAGAAGATCCAAGATCAGAGCCAGTCACTCCCGAAGATCCAAGATCAGAGCCAGTCACCCCCGAAGATCCAAGATCAGAGCCAGTCATTCCAGAAGATCCAAGATCAGAGCAGAGCCAGTCATTCCAGAAGATCCAAGATCAGAGCCAGTCATTCCAGACGATCCAAGATCAGAGCCAGTCACTCCCGAAGATCCAAGATCAGAGCCAGTCACTCCTGAAGATCCAAGATCAGAGCCAATCACTCCCGAAGATCCAAGATCAGAGCCAGTCACCCCCGAAGATCCAAGATCAGAGCCAGTCACTCCCGAAGATCCAAGATCAGAGCCAGTCACTCCCGAAGATCCAAGATCAGAGCCAGTCACTCCCGAAGATCCAAGATCAGAGCCAGTCATTCCAGAAGATCCAAGATCAGAGCAGAGCCAGTCATTCCAGAAGATCCAAGATCAGAGCAGAGCCAGTCATTCCAGAAGATCCAAGATCAGAGCCAGTCACTCCCGAAGATCCAAGATCAGAGCCAGTCACTCCCGAAGATCCAAGATCAGAGCCAGTCACTCCCGAAGATCCAAGATCAGAGCCAGTCACTCCCGAAGATCCAAGATCAGAGCCAGTCACTCCCGAAGATCCAAGATCAGAGCCAGTCACCCCCGAAGATCCAAGATCAGAGCCAGTCACTCCCGAAGATCCAAGATCAGAGCCAGTCATTCCAGAAGATCCAAGATCAGAGCAGAGCCAGTCATTCCAGAAGATCCAAGATCAGAGCCAGTCATTCCAGAAGATCCAAGATCAGAGCCAGTCACTCCCGAAGATCCAAGATCAGAGCCAGTCACTCCTGAAGATCCAAGATCAGAGCCAGTCACTCCAAAAGATCCAAGATCAGAGCCAGTCACTCCTGAAGATCCAAGATCAGAGCCAGTCACTCCCGCAGATCCAAGATCAGAGCCAGTCACTCCAAAAGATCCAAGATCAGAGCCAGTCACTCCTGAAGATCCAAGATCAGAGCCAGTCACTCCTGAAGATCCAAGATCAGAGCCAGTCACTCCTGAAGATCCAAGATCAGAGCCAGTCACTCCCGCAGATCCAAGATCAGAGCCAGTCACTCCCACAGATCCAAGATCAGAGCCAGTCACTCCCGAAGATCCAAGATCAGAGCCAGTCACTCCCGAAGATCCAAGATCAGAGCCAGTCACTCCTGAAGATCCAAGATCAGAGCCAGTCACTCCCGCAGATCCAAGATCAGAGCCAGTCACTCCCACAGATCCAAGATCAGAGCCAGTCACTCCCGAAGATCCAAGATCAGAGCCAGTCACTCCCGAAGATCCAAGATCAGAGCCACTCACTCCCGCAGATCCAAGATCAGAGCTAGTCACTCCCGAAGATCCAAGATCAGAGCCAGTCACTCCCGCAGATCCAAGATCAGAGCTAGTCACTCCCGAAGATCCGGGGTCTTCATGAAATGTAAGAGGTCTACATATGTGTTCTTTTTTTATAGGGTATTTTTTATATTTCCATTTTTTTTACTTTGGGTTGGGTTTTTTGTTGGTCCCAACAGATTCTGATGGTAATATCGGTCTTTTGGATCCTCCTGTCCCAACAGGACCCCAGGATCTACTCAATACTCCAGATATTATGACAAATAGTAGGCCTATTATAAAGTGTACTCAACCAAATGCTCATCTTCACAGGATAATGGGGATGAAGAAACAGTTTCTGCAGAGGTAATGTTAATATGTGTCTTCACATCAGACAATCTACACATTCACATTTCTATGTGGAGTAGCCTATAGAATCTAAGTTTATATCCAAGTATAAATGGACATTCTTATCTTCTGGTGCACAGATGAACATATCAGTTACTTACCTTTAATCTCATTAAATTCAAAAACATCTGTTTAATTTATAAAATCAGACATGGTTTAGCACCTCCTCCACTCTGTGACTTCATACATTTTAGATCCAGTGAGGTCAGGGTAACCCGAGGGGCAGTGAGGGAAGACTGCATCATCCCTCGGAGAAAAACAGCTTTTGGTCAGGCGGTCTCCTCCGTAAGAGCTCAATGGAACACAGTGCTGGAAACCATCAGAGAGTCTGTCATTCTTTTCATTCAAAAAGAATGCAAAAAAAAAAAAAAAGTCTTGTAGAGAGCCAAACTTGTGGGCACTAATGCGGTGTGCATTTAAACATTATAGAATTGTTTGAAATTAATTGTATTTCCTAACCATAATGTGTTGTATGTAATTTTATCTTGTGATTTTATACCTGTGATTATCTTCTTTTTTTTTTTTTTTTTCATCGGGGGACTACCGATGAAAATTACTTTATAGCTAACTCTGGTACATTTATATTGTTCTAATGTTGATTAATGTACACTGTCCCCTTTCAAATAAAAAATAAAATAAAACACACTTCAGTGATTTTCAGTAAATGGCACATAATTCTGTAGAATTTGCTTAGAACTACATGTAACTCTAATATACTGTATGTTACCAGTTAAGGAGTTATATAGACTTATAAAAAAAAAAAACACGCACTGGAACAACGCACTGAAGACACCAACTAAACCCAATGAATTCACAACGATTTAATAAAATAGTGTTCTCATGTTATGTAATATGACAGTCCCAATTTAATCATCGTTATTATTAGCCGTGCATTGCTGCTTGAGCGGCGCGCGCTGAATGAATAACAGTTGAGCACTTTGCTAGCGCGTAATTTAACTCAAAGAAACGCATCCTGAGATTAATCAGATATATACAAAATAAACATAATATTACAAATGATATCTACACAAAATGACGTGAATGCACAAGTGAACTAAGTTAGGCTACGTGCCATTCAGAATGACTCGTGTTGTGGACGCGCTCTTTCTGGAACAACGCGACACGGCAACTAAAGCCAAATAATTCACAATGTTTTATTACAATATTGTTCTCTTTATAATGTTATGTAATGACAGTCCCAATAATAGTCATAGAGTGCCGAAGTTATGACGTCACTTTGTAGGACAACTCGGAAGCTAGCTGCGCATGGGTTCCCTCGATCGAAAAGCTATGCATTTTCCCCATAGACTTTTGGAAAATCGCAAAAAATAAGGTCTGTGTTCAACAAAGAGTTGTGACCCTTACACGTTTTGTCTATCAAGATAATCTTTACAAGTTAACCCAAAATGTATACATTTTGAAGCCTAAATAAAGCCGTTAGATATAATAACGGTAAAAAGTTTTTAAAAAAAATCACAAGCAGTTATAACTGGTGTGTTTTATGTCATAGATCAAAACGTGAAAATGTTTAGAGGTTTTGTTAAAGGTGGGGTATGGGATTTGCAAAACGGCCGGCAGATTTTGAAGATACTCAACTCAAATGGTACTGCCTCCTTTCCTCCAACGCTGGCCCTGATTCGCGTGAGGGGTATGGGGGGAGGGGGGGTATGGTACAACTGTTTGATTGATGGACTTACTGTCCAATGATTTTAGGTGGTCTTGGAAATGATTGGCTGGAGTTTTTCGAGTCCTGCCCGTTCCACAGATGATTACATTTCTTAATTTTCATTTCAGTGCTTCTAACTCAGTGGCTGTAAGTGGGTTATGTATAGGATTTCAAATGATTTTGAAAAAAATTGACAAAAAAGAGAATCACATACCCCACCTTTAACCACAGACCTTATTTCAGGCGATTTAGCAAAAGCCCATTCAAAAAACCCATAGACTTTAAGGCGAGGGAACCGGAAGTGCTAAAATGCTAACTCACTTCCGCTTTGGCCTACAAACTGGCTTCATAACTTCGGTACTCTATTATTAGTCGTGCATTGCCGTTTGAGCTGCTCGAGCTAAAAATCACGCTTTCAATTTTTAACCAAATGCATCCAATGTGAGATAAATCAGATATAGATAGGCGTAGGTCTACACAAAATAAACTATTACAACTTACATTTGCACAAAACAAAAGGCTGCAAATGCACACGCAAACTTATAGTCATGATGATGAAGGTGTAAAATAGTCCCAAACATAAAAACATAACTCCGGCATGACATAACAAGCATGAACCTGCTTAATCGATGATCGATAAGTTTTATCGATTAAATGTATTATCGACAATTAATCGATGGTCGATTAATCGTTGACATCCCTAATTTAAATAATTTGGATGTTTAACAATCTTTGTTGCACACTGCACAGTGACTTTTCAGTTAGAGAAAGGGTTTGCCTTTGCAATTTTGTTTATTTTGATGCACTTTAATTAAATAAAATAAATATATATATTTAAAATATATTTACAGGTCGCAGTTATTTTGTTTTAAATGGAAGGGGGAAAAAATCTATTCGAATCGTATAATCGAGTTTTTTATAAAAGCTCTACTTCCTTGTATTGTTGATGGATGACCAACAATACAAAGAAGAGTCTGAGCTAGCCGGGCTAATCGCAACACTTTTAAGACCTCCTGAGCTCCTCAACTAGACAGCATTTTTAACCTCAAATTACAAAATAATTCAGAAGCTATTTATATGTATCAGGCAGAAGAAAAGGAAGGTTCTCACTTGACAATAGACTAGTGTGCTGTAATGAACTTGACAAACAAATTCAAAATGAAGTGAAAGTAAAACCTGAGAAGATGTCATAAACCTGAGGTGAATTCCAAACAGGACAAGCCATATCTCTCTGTATATCACCAATCGCCTTATTGATGCACCAAATTGAATTCGGGCCTTTATCATGGTGACAAAATGTCAGTATAAAGAATTGCAATGTCCTTAGAAATGTTTACATACTCATTTCAGTGAGTCTTCCAGTTTGAAAACTTCAGGTTTAATAGATTAATTTATACAAATATAAAACTT
Source organism: Semotilus atromaculatus (assembly GCA_031834385.1). Classification (NCBI taxonomy): domain Eukaryota; kingdom Metazoa; phylum Chordata; class Actinopteri; order Cypriniformes; family Leuciscidae; genus Semotilus; species Semotilus atromaculatus. Next base: position 34,534,941 of record JAULUF010000009.1, read on the forward strand.
TTAATATTTAAACTGTTTCAAATCCTCCTATTTCAGGCACTCTACAGTGGGACAAAACACATTTTTGGACAACAACATCCTCTAAATATGAAAATCAGGGAAAATCATGGAAAACATATCCATCCATATATTATGGAAAACATGAAGATGATATAAAGAGTATCTTGAATACTATAAATACACCTCTACATAATGATTTCACTTTATGAAACCGTGAAAACAATTTGCAAACTAATTTTTTGAGTTTTAATGATGTGGTGGTCACTATAAACTAATTCTATGGAAAATATATGTGATTCTTTTTATACACTAAAATAGATGAAATCATATTAGGAAACTATTCCTTTAAGACATTTCATTTAAAGGTATAATCTGCATTCATAATACAAATGCAAAGAAGTTGTGCAGAATCCTAGGGTATTTCTAAGGGGAAGCACATGGGCTGACAAAGTGAAAGTAAGTTGCAATAAAAGCTGTATATAAAGGCTTTTTAGTTTCAGTCAGCAGTGTCACTAGCAAAGTGTGGATACTAGAGATCGACCGATGTATCGGTTTACCGATATTTTTCCCGATATTTAAGCGTTTTCCCATAATCGGGTATCGGTTTTGTAATATCGGATTTGCTGATAAACGGCGCCATCTTGTGGCCGTTTTGAGAATTCCGCCATTGCAGCCCGCGTCTGAGGAGATCAGTCAACAACAACTCTGTGCACAAGTATATGTTCTACTTGCTTTGCTTTAATTATTCAACTTTATTTAACATAACAGACATGCAGAAATAAGATTTGAGACATAAATGCCTGATATACCGGTAGTTTATTTATACAGCTTGGTTCTAAAAAATTGAGATGGAGTCACGTAGCATAATCCGTCATGTCCTGCCCCAATAAAGACGTAACTTTACATGAATTAAATGAAACAGACATGAATGAGTGCATGTTGAAAATAAAAGCGCTGAATTTAATTATCTATCTGTTGTATTTGCTCACCATTAGTCTCGAAATAAGTTCGTTTATGTTGCTGAGCACTCACTGGGTTGATGATCAGATGCTCAAGCCGGCCACTGAATGAAACTTCTGACAAGATTATCTTGTTTAAACACCCTAGATTATATTATAATTTACTACACAGTGATTATTTCGCTAATACACATCTAAATATACCGCTTTGTGGAAATTAATTATCTGCACGCATGATCGCGGAAATTAATTATTTATTATCTGCACGCGCGATCGCGGTTGAGTAGCCTATAAACTATAGTTCTGTGTAAATGCATAGATAAACAGCACTTTGTCAGAAAGCATTTAATGATCTAGACCGACAAAAATATGAAGTAATAACATACTAGTTGGAAAATGCAATGATGTATATGCTGTTTTGTTTGTTACTTTTCTGACAATGTTATATTCCAGCTAATTTTATTCAGTGAATTAATATTACCCAGTGAATTATTCCTCACTCTTTAAACCTATTAAACGGCACATAAACCTTCTAAAACTGTTTAAAATGAATTACATATCTGCATAGGTGATATGACTCCCCTGTCAATTACTTTCTCCATATGAAAACATTAGACTTTTAACATTTATTTTGCCTATTGTTAACATTGTTGCTGCTGATGCTTATAAATTAGATGTATAATTTAGATATAAATTATATAATGTAATATGTTTTTATTGTAATTTGAATATTTAATTTAACATGAAAGACTAATTTAATTTTTTCCCCCAATATGTTAGAATAATTGTTTTGCTTTATTTTTTACCTCATCAAAGCTTTTATTTTTAAACAAAGACACTTAGTAGTGCACTTTATTTTTTGGACCCAGACCCCTCTATTTATTTGTGTATAAATAGAAAGTTTTGTTTTTTTGTATGCAAGGAGGGAGTGATTGTTAAAAATGGTTTGTTCAGTTCATTTCTGTTGTAATAATTGTGTTAAAAACAGAAATATAACAGTAAATAAATATCGGTTCTGCATATCGGTTATCGGGCACATGAACATGCAAATAATCGGTATCGGTATTGGTTAAAAAAATCAATATCGGTCGATCACTAGTGGATACGGTTTAAGAATACATAGACATGCTCTACAGCTTTTTCACTGGTCTGGTAAGATTTGAATCTCAAACAAGGTTCTTTGCATTGGATTGAACTATTTAGTATTTATAACTATTTATTATCATAATAGTGGTTTAAACGTTTAAAAATCCTGGTTTTAATTACATTTTTAAAAAAGTGTGTATATGACAAAAGTCATTAAAAATCATATAATATAAAGTATATGATAGTGTTTATCAAATGGTGGGTTGCAGGGTTTCCAGTCAAGATATACAACAAACATAAATATTTTTTTTTGTTGTCAAAAGCTTTTGTCAGACCCAGTTTAAAGGGATAGTCCACCTAAAAGAGAAAATTATGTCATAATTTACTCATCCTCAAGTTGCAAACCTGGACAAAAGGAAGATTTTTTGAAGAATGTTTGTAACCTGTTGTTGTGGGGCACAATTGACATCCATCGTTTATTTATTTTTTTCATACTATGGAAGTCAATGGGACCTATCAAGAGGTTACTTGCAATCATTTTTCAAAATATCTTCGTGTTCAGCAGAACAAAGACATTTATACAATACCGGATTGAACCAACTTGAGGGTGAGTAAATGATGACCGAATGTTTGGGTGAACTAACCCTTTAAATAAAGAGTGCCTGCGAAAAACGTGTTGTCTTGATTCAGTATCTGCGGTAAGATGAGATGTTTTCAGGCTATATGTCTTAAAGTTATTTTCGTAACGTGTTATTATTAGGGTTATTAGGCTGTGCTCGTTAACTGCATGCGGAAATGCAGCGGCGCGCGCTGTATGTCATTGTAAACAAAGCGCAAAAGAAACTACGAGCATGCAACGTCGTAGTTATGTTGTCAATTAGTAGTTATGAAATTACCAAAAAGTACCAAGGATTTGTATGCAGGTATGTTTACAGTTCATGTTGTGTATTCACCATAACCTTTTTTTTTTTCATAATCGACAAAATGTCGGGATTTTTTATTTTAGGCCTACTATATAACTTTTACAGAATATTTTGTGGTTGCTAAATGATTACCAAAAACTAGTTTGGGAGATTGGGACTGTTATTTAAAGCTGAAGTCTGAAGATTATTTTTTTTATCATAGGCTATAGGCTATTCACTGAAACCGACAGAACAACATAAATCAGCCGGTTTTAGAAAAAAAAACTTGAGCTTCTACCCCCACCTGGAGAGTGTCATTCTTCTGGTCCTTTTAGCGCAGAGCTGTGTGTGAGATCTGACCATGGGTGCTTCTCAATATCCCTCCTCGATCCTCCGTCCTCCATCCTATGACCCGGAAACCGATCGAGCTCAGCCATCTTGAAGGACGTCAATTCTCTAATTGCACACCGAGGAGGCGAGGATCGAGGATCGAGGAGGGGCTTCCTGAGGAGTTATGAGCGAGGATACACACACAGGTGTATCCTATGCGGAAGAGTTTTATAGACTAAACGTGACGCACGTATAGGCTACATTCTCCTCCCCTTTCACATCGGCCACAATCATTTTAATTTGTATATCTCACATATTTCAACAGGGCTTTATTGTTATTTATTAAGAATTTCTTAAATAACCAAACGAATACAACTTAAGGGCAGATCCTTTGAGCGCAGCTGATGACGCTACGAAGTGACGCTCGAGTGATCAAGTATTCCAATGTAAAAAAAAAAAAGCTTTCATTCGATTCCTCCATCCTCATTTTCTTTCCTTGCAGCCTTCCCTCGCATCCTACAGGGGGTGGAGCTGAGACGCGAGGAAAGGAAACGAAGATGCACAAATAAGAAATGAGAAGCACCCTGTCAATCACAGTTCGTGCACACGCCACAGATCCCCCTCCCCTCTCGCGCACGTTACAATATCACATGCACACGCCTGAAGTGCGCAGGAGTGATGGCGGAGAGAAAATCTACTAACAAGTTTCCAATTCCTCGGTTAACAACCAGAGCTAGGAGTCCAAAAACAACCAAAGAAAAGAAAATTATGCTTCGATGCTAAAGAGACGGGCACGTTCACAGAAAATCTGGTGCACACGCACTGACGAGCTCTATGGGAGGGTGCTCGGTGGTAGTGGGAGGGGCATGAGATTTGTAAACGTAAAAAAATTTATGCAGCCTGCCACTTTAATATGACAAAGTCATTTTCACTTTTTTACAGTGTAAACATAGCATTTATTTAACACAATGAAGCACATGTAATGGGCATGTGTAGAATTTACTGAAAAAATAGAAGCCTATAGACTTTTCATTGAAACATTACTTTAAAATAACCTTTGATTTGTAATATGCATTGAAGTGGGAGATCATCAACCCAGTCTACTGGTGGGGATGGAGAAGCCGCAGTTCAACACCGGATCAGACGAAGCCGTTGGAGAGTTCAGACAAACGTATGTTGCACATCTAGTCCATACACTTCTTGCTCATTATGTTTATAATTATTTTTGTTTGTACATAACACTATACCAGTCAAAGGTTTGGACACGCTGGACTGAATTTGTTTGTTAAAACCATTTTGATCTAAATGCTTTTGCTCAAATTTTAATTTAAATTCATATGAGTTGTAGGCCTACATATATTTCACATTCCTCCACTGGTGTTATTTTATAGTTTAAAGACTTAGATTTATTTAAATTGATTAGATAAGCAGCGTCTTTAGCAGTATGTGTATGAAACCGGATTAAGAAAAGTTAATGCATCATCTCAGCAGTTTAACTGCCGTATTAAAGTTGACATGAATTCATAATTCATGGTCTTATTGTGCACAATTCATAGGTCTTATACTGTATTATTCCAAATAAAATAGGTTTGTCCTCAGAATTCTGATTCTAAAAGTTTCTCTTTTCAGATGACACCCCAGTCCCAAAACCTGCTGAAGCGCTGGTGTCGGTGGTCCAGGAGGGGAACAGTCCCGCACAATCCCCCGAAAACTCACATTCAGGTCTGTCTGCACTCTGGGATGAAGTTCCCAATGGAGTATCACTTAGAAATATGTCTCATATTACACATTACGAATGCCATGTTTTTTTCCCATTTTTTTCAAACCTGTTGAACTCAACTCTTGATATCGTTTTCGGATCTTGATGTAGTGCTTATATGTGTTCTCAAGGTCATTATATCAAATCTTTGTTTTACTCTGTCATTTCAGTTCATCAGATCCCATCACAGCACCCAAACTCCCTCACTGACCTTGATGAAACTGCCAAAGTGGAGAAGATCAACCTCAATGTAAAATGTGCCGGGAACGGGAAGATCTTTGAAGTGGACGTGTTCCCACTGGAGAAAATCTCAGTTTTACTACAGGAGGCCTGTGACAGGGCAGGGAAGAAACCAGAGAGAATGACTCTGGTTTATGATGGTAAACACAGCATTCGTACATTTTTTCTTGAGATTGATTTGATGCACCAAACAACTTTTATGTCTTAAAAACTTTAGTTTGATGAGTGAGCCTGCAAATCAGTAATTGCTAGCATTATTTATTTTCAGGAAAACATCTGGATGTGAATGAGAAAGTGCGCCATTATGGTCTTCGAGGAGGAACCACAGTGAACTTGATTCATGCCTAAATCAAGCCTGAAATATCCATCCGGTACACTACATGAAATTTAAGCTCTAACATTTTATTTGTTTACATTTACATTAAGTTATGTACTTGAAGCAGTGTCATTGTAACAGTTTATTGTAAAAAGTACTTTATTGCTATGTATATTGTATAGATTGTCAAATAAATGTGTGTAATACCTCAGCAATTTTATTTTAATGACACATTTTTATTTGATTTTGCCTTGAGACATATTGTGAAAAACAGTATTGTAAGGCCCCGTACAATCGGTCCAACAACAGTGTCCGATAAGCGGGTGAAAGATTACTGTGTGTTACTGTCTTTTCAGTGTGGCAAATTAATTTAATTACCTCTTTGTTTCATCGGACTCCAAAAATGAAAAAGGTCAATAGATGTTTGTTAATGGTTAAATGTTGGTGAATGTTTGATTATTTAATTTAACTCTTCATTGTAATTACACCCATCCGGATTCCTATAACACTTCGAGTCTCGCACCGATCTCGTAATCACAAACTCGCCATTCTCGGCCATTAGACTGAGGCGATTAATTAATATCCTAGATGGTCGTATACTCCAGTTTTCTCATTCTAGGATATATTATTCAGTCCGCATGAATCTGAACAACTGAATTAAAGTAAATATCCAACCAGAGGTCACAACCATTACTAAGCAAAGCTGACCAACTTCACTACTTCTAATGGTAACTGTATAATCATGCCGTGGTTTATACAATAAGAGGTAACACTTTATTTTGATGGTCCCCTTTCAATGCTATTGACTATAGTAACTTTGCAACTATATGTCAACTAACTCTCATTGGAGTATTAGTAGACTGTCTGCTTAATATCTGCATATACTTTATTGTGATGGTCCTCCAACAGACACCATATAAGTAACTTTTCAACTACATGTCAACTTAATCTAACCCTAACCCTACCATTAATACTCAAATAACCCTCTAATGAGAGTCAGTATGTAGGAGCAATGTTACTTGTAGTCAACAGAATGTGTTAATATTCAGATTGGTCCAACTTTCCTGTAGATCAAACAGTAGAGCGTTTGCGCTTGCAATGCCAAGGTCATGGGTTCGATTCCAAGGGAAAGCAATATAATAATGTAAAAATGTGTACCTTGAAATGCAATGTAAGTCGCTTTGGATAAAAGCATTTCCAAATGCATAAATGTAACAACACTGTTGTTCTAAATGGAAAACCCATTATTAGCTTCTACATTACACAAGTATACATTGTGCCGATGTGTTAGTCGGATCTCTGCTCCACCTAAGCTGGATTTCAGTCGGTTTACTAACCGGATCGTAGAATTGTGGTGTTATGGACTTAACGTAATCTACTGGAGGTAATCATTTCAGAATAAATCCAAATGTAAAAAAAAAAATGTAATGGTCAGGTGAATTTATCATGACAATTACATAATCAATTTAAAGGTAATCAATACAATAACATCAAATGCTCAGAGATGAAGAGTAAAAGATGTATACCTGACCTGAAAAGACATAATGAGTGTCTTGAGGACATTCAGCATTACGGGTTGATCTGGCTACTAAACTGCCCGAGACTCTTGAGACATTCCTTTATATACTCCAAGACAATGTGGGGAATGAACTTACAATAGGAATTTACAATAGTGTAGACAAAGGGAGTTCACACCTTGTTGAGGAACAGGAGGTCATTTGGAGGAAGGACTATAAAGTTCACAACCTGTAAGCAAAGTATCTCTAAACCCTTATTAGCATTTGGTTTATTTCTGTGGCGGTGAGACCATTGTTCGGAATATTCTATGTCAATACAAGTGAATTAAGTCATGTTTGGGATCTGAACAGTCCCATGTTTGGGACTGTTCAGTCGAAATGATCCCAAACATGACTTAATTCACTTGTATTGACATAGAATATTATAATTTTGATGTAATCTTTCTAAGCGAACTGAGTGAAGAGAAGGGAAGGAAGTGGGAGAAGGAACAAATGGACCGGAGGGTAATAAGCTTTCCAGCAACTTCACTGTGTGGAGACAAATGGCAGTGAGTGTTTGTGGTGTTCATATCTCAGGAGATCAGAGCATCTGAGCTTCTGTTTGTCTTATACTATATAAATAAAACTCTTAATAATCCACAGATTACACCACAATAGTGCTGTTGAAAAATGCACAGATCAAGTGAATGAATAAATGGGTTGAATTAAGTGAATTATATGAAAATGTGTTGAATTTAATGTTGATTAGCCCGGACTGACTATGGATGGAAAAATGGCATTCATGCAAAATGAATAAAGGACGAAATAATGATTCACTTCACGTTTCTGGCGTAATATGGAAGCTTGTTTCGTCACGGAATAAAAAATAAAAAAGGTAATTGTGACTTATCTCACAATTCTGACTTTTTTCTTTGTTGCAATTCTGTGAAAAAGTAAAAATTGCAAGTTTATTAAAAAAAAGTTCCTGTGATTCTCTAAGCCTTTTGTGTCCCCAGTCAAGATCATGATCTTACTGCCTTAAAATCTTGTACAATATGATAACACCAGTTGAACTCTAATAATATTGAAGTTGATTAAAAAAATAATTTGAAACATTGTACAGCATTTTTAACAGCCATATATGACCATTTTCCCATGTCCATGGGCCTGTGTAGCCTATTTTCATCATAATAGTATGTATAGTATGGCTGGGTATATAATGATTCTCTCTAATCTAATTTACTAATTACATTTATTTTAACAATTATAATCAAGGATTTTAGCTTGTCCCTCAATTTATTGTCCACCCTGTTATTTTTGATTACTTTCCCTTTAAATGAGTGTTGGGAAAAATTAAATTACATCATAAAGCAGCCATCATGTCTTTGGAGGGAAAACAAACTGTCTATTTTAACCAGTTTTATCTTTCAAATCTGACCGTACGTCCACCCTTTTAAGGAAAATATTAAAAAGGTTAGTAGAAATAATAAAAAGTTTAAAATAACAGTTTTAAAGACAATGCAGTTCTATAAACCTGGTGAAGTGTGACATGGTGAAGAGGCTAATTTTAGGACGGATTGTCCACCCTGTTATATCAGTGTCTGTCTAAGATTTATGTCTAAAGTTTATCATACATAATAATAATAATTAAGTGATGAGAAAATGTACTGTAGTATTAATAATATAGTACTTTAAAAAGTGAACAAATATGCCTTTTATGCATTTTTATCTGTCAGGGTGGACATTTTTCATCTTCCATTTCATTTAATAATACCCGCATTTATTTACCCGAGCTTTAATATATTTTTTTTCAAATGTTTTCCATCACCATCATCATGACACAAAAACTGAGTTTAAAAACTGAGTTTGATTTTCTACATTTTATGATGGCCAAAAGGTACCAGGAATTACTCTTTTTCCTCAGAGTTGTGAGATACAAATGTTATAATAAAGTCCGAGTTATCTGTGTTATTATGAATAAAAATCCCCACCACTAAAGTTAGAACTCAAGCGTTGTTAGCGCAACAGTAGGAACCACGTGATCAACGCGGAAGCTGCGTGTGTGTCTGTGTGTGTGTGTGTGTGTGTGTGTGTGTGTGTGTGTGTGAAGTGGATCTGTCGTTCCCGCTCGCAGAACAGCGGTCGAATGGTTCTGACTGGAGGTTTGGGTTTTTTGGCGGGTTCTGTTTCATTTCTGTAACATCTCGAGAAGTTATAGACTGTAAACAACCACAGCAGAAGCCCACTATCACTGAGAATAAGTGAGTATTTCAAGCCATTTGCTTTTAAAAATGATCGATGAATAAGTTTGTGTGCGATTATCAGAAGAGGACTCGAGGAGATCCATACATCTGTCTCTTTCCATCAGTTCAGCTTTAAACGCGTTAGAAGTGAATATTTCATTGTTTAATTGTCCGTGGAGTCCTTCAAGTCCCAAATCCCAGAGCAGCGTTTGTGTCTCAACATCAGGCGGGATCTGAGAGCTTCATCCAGCACTTTGTAATGCAACAGACTGAATGCATGCATGCATGCCATTGACTGAAGGAGCTTGATGCATTTACATTGATAATATTTGCAACCTATAAATTCAGGTGGGGCTCATTCTTCTGAAAGTATTTCATTTAGCCTCAGGATAATTACAGTGTCCGATCAGCGAGGAATGCATGACAGCAAGCCTCAGCAGATTCTCCTGGGATTTCGTGTTTTTCCAGATGGCTTTCAGGATTAAGATGCATGCTGAGTATGTTTTGGTTGTAAAGGGTGAACATGAGCATATTAATGTCCTCTCTAAAGCTCTCCATATGAGACATTGACCCAGTTTTCTCTCTCCGTGCCCTTACAGCTGTAACTGGTTCATATCTGTTGCGGCGCTTGTGTTGACACCTCAGCAGAAGTGTGTGTGATGTAGAGATGATGGAGGAAAATCTGTGCTGTGATATCGGATTACATGTGTAATTGCGTATTATTTCTTCACTTCTTTTTACAAATGTATTAAGTCATTTGTGAATATAGAACAGGGGAGAAAGAACGAATAATTTATTAAGGGGCACACCCAACCAAATCTGCATGTTTTTTTTGTTGTTGTTTTTTACTGTAGTTTCAACATGATATTTTCCCTTGCATCTTAAACTTTATTTGGGTTTAGTATAATATATAATATTAAAGTAAAAAGACAGTGATAGCATTTTTGTGGACTTTGGAATTAGCAACCACACCCTTTGAAAAGTATGATTTAGTTATTGCATATGGAGCACAAAAATATTAGTTATTAACACATTTGTTTGTGCACCAAATGTAATAATTGTTGCATCATTTGCCATTTGATGCACAACATGTTTATTACATCTGCTGAACAAAACTAGTTATAACATTTACTGCACAAAAATAATCATAGTATTTGGTGCATAAATAGTTATTGCATAGGTGCACGAAAAGAATGAGTTATTGCATTTGCAGCTCAAAACATTTTTTTAATTAAATCTTGTGCATAAAAATGGTTATTGTATTTGGTGCATAAAATAATTAGCTATTGCATTTTCTGCACAAAAATACCTATTGCATTTGGTGCATTAAAAACTAGTTTATTACATTTGGTGCACAAAAAAATAGTTATTGTATTTGGTGCAATAACTTCACCTGGGTGTGCACCAAATGCAGTAGATAAATAAAATGTTTACGTTCATAAGGAAATATGATGGTGTTTGGTCCATGCAAAAGTCACTGTTACAATGCAATTGTGTTGCTATGTGGTTGCTAAGGTATTCTGGTTGCTAAAAAATTTAAAAATTTTAATTAAAAGAACCCATCAAGTCTCCATGATATTTTTGTCAGCTGTATCATCTGCCTGGGGAAAAATGTAAGTATGATATCTTAGAAAAGTAACATTATTTACTTCTTACAGCAGGGGTTTGTTCAGATCAAGAACCCTAAGCATAAGCAAAAGAAATAGTGATGCTTCCCTTAAAAATGATTGTTTTCTACTGTATACCTTCTGCAGTTTCTCTATATCTTTCATTATTCGGATAAACCGACAGGAACAATCGTTCTTAAATGGCTATTGAGTGTTTTATATAATGAGAACAGCAATGATAATTTTCTTATGTTCCAGTGCTGAATGTCTGCTGTGGTTATGAAGATCTGAGCTCTCTGTCACTTAATTACGTCATCAAGCTTTCTTCTCTCTGACGTGCATTTAACATCTTGACACCCTGGTTCTTGCAGTATGTCGTTGACAGTAGAGTGGATAGGCTTTAGTGCACAACACTAAACAGGTTTGGCTCTCTCTCTCTTGCAGATTAGGCTAGTGGGTTTTTCAGATCCCCGGTGAATTAGAAAGTCCCTCCATATTCTTTCATTCCAGTCACAGCGGTTTTCTAACGAGTTGCAGAAAGATGAGATCAGATAAAGGCGCATTCATCCCCCAGAGGAATAAGGGTGGAGTAATTGAAAGACAAAGACTAAAACTTAAAAAACGCTGACTGTTCAAACAGCATCTGGAAGTTGGAAGGCATCAAGCATAACACAGAAAACAGACTTGGCAGATTCGGACGGGATTAAAAACGTAAAGTATGTCTTTGAACACGAATTTCTCTAATACTCGGTTCAGACTATCTGATTTTGGCACGATCCGTTTGACATAGGGTGTCGTGGGTATTTGTAAACGACAATGGGCGTCAGGACGCAATAATCGATTGTTTTCCTCGTATTTTTACATCCTATAGGGATTGTAAAAACGGATTCGAGGCTTTTGCTACCTCAACTCATTTTATTAAGTCAGTTCAACTAAAATGTTGAGTGTACTTAAGATATCAAGTTTACCTGTGCCCAACTACTCCGTTTAATCAAAGTAGTTCAGCCAACATAGTTTTCTTAGTTGTATGAGCGGCCCCTGCATAAATTTAAGTTGAATGAACTTGTTTGTTTTTACCGTGTACGTCAAACGGATCATGCCAAAACCAGGCTGATATGGTGTAGTCTGAACCCGGCATAATGCCTGCTACAGACTGTGTGATTTTGGCAATCAAAGATCAATACAAATCACACTGTACGTCATGGATCTAACATTCTTGGATACGACTAAATTGGCAAGAATTCATCTTTTACATAACAACATGATGGGTCACGAAAGGGAAAAGGAATGCCTGCTAAAGATTGTGTGATTTTGGCAATCCTATAAGATAATTTACAAATTACACCGTACGACATGGATCTAATAATCTCGGGTACGACATGTATGTGGACTGATGATGATGATGATGATGATGATGATGACACTGTTGAATCGTAGGCTGCGACGCAAGTTAATATAGAAGAATAAACGTCATCAGGATGAGCTAGTGGCGAACAAACAGAGCAAGATGAATCACACTTTGGCAATTGTGGTTTTAATGTGTGCTGAAGAAAAAAGAGGAAGTGAAAGAGGAGAATATGGACGTGGTCACGGCTTGGGAAAATGCCATGAGCCGTGACAATCTTGCAAACAGAGCTTGAGGAAAATAGTTTTAAGTTTTAGTGCATGTCGAGTTGATCAATATTTCATGTTGCATGTTTATTGGCTTCTCCGTACACGAGGGTCGTAGCAGCAAACGCACTGAGAGATGATCGTGCTGAATTGTCAGGAAATGATCACAGACTATCTTTGGTCTGAAGACCGTGACAACAGCCGTCTTTGAGCCTCTCTCACTGTACGACGTAGATCCACCGTTTAGGATCCACGACCACAGATGTTTCGTCTGGGACGACCCAAAATCATATAATGTTGTGTATCGGGCATGAAGAATCAGAAGAACAATTCAGTAATGCATTAATCCAGCTCTCTTTCTGAGTGTTTTTTTTTCTTCTTCATAATTCACTACTCTATGGTGTGTCTGTCCTCTTGCATTATGGTCCTCTATGGTGTGTCTGTCCTCTTGCATTATGGTCCGTACAGCTGGCTGAGTTCACTGTGTCATGGAAACATGTGGCAGATTTAACAAAAGCAATGCAAGCCTCTTAAAGGAGAACTCCGGGCAATTTTTAAGTTAATCTTGATCGTTATATCTTTATGAGTACTGTTTATAGGAAAAAAAACGAACCGGATTGGTGCTTGCGATGCGGAGCTGCGACAGCGAATGCCCAGAGCTCCCACTCAGCTAAAACGGCAGCTCTGGGGGCATAACATAAAGAGCGTTTTTGTGCCTCTTAACAGACACAAAATGCAATTAAAATGTCTGTCCAACATGAACAGGGGCCTTACCTGTGAACAAGATGCGTTTAGCAACTTAGCCATGGTTTAAATAGTGTTTTAGACAGCAAGCTGTAGTCTCGCGCTGAAGTCTCGCTCCTCCCACCTGGACTCGCGCTGAAGTCCCGTGATCTCAGTTGTAGCCGGGAAAGGTCAATAGTGTCCAGGTGGGAGGAGCGAGACTTCAGCGCGAGACTACAGCTTGCTGTCTAAAACACTATTTAGGTGAATTTAAACCATGGCTAAGTTGCTAAACGCATCTTGTTCACAGGTAAGGCCCCTGTTCATGTTGCACAGACATTTTAATTGCATTTTGTGTCTGTTAAGAGGCACAAAATCGCTCTTTATGTAGATGCCCCCAGAGCTGCCATTATAGCTGAGTGGGAGCTCTGGGCATTCGCTGTCGCAGCTCCGCGTCGCAAGCACCAATCCGGTTCGTTTTTTTTTCTATAGACAGTACTCACAAAGATCTAACGATCAAGATTAACTTAAAAATTGCCCGGAGTTCTCCTTTAACTGTGTTAAAAGAGTACGATATTCCCCCTCTCTTGGTTTTAAAAAATCCATCTATACACAATTTCTTTTCAATTTTGACATCATTTCTGTCTTTCTTGCACTATCCGCTTCTGTTTATTGATTTCTTTTTTATGCTTCTGCTTGTGTCTCTCTCAGGGTTGTTTTGAGGTCAGATGATATCTACGATGAGATCGTAACAGAAGCTGATCCTGCTTTTGGTCCAGATTGATGCCAGAATGGCCACTGCTAAGAAAGGTATGTATCTTCCTTTTCCACACTCACAACTAAAGGTTTTCATTTTTTTGCGGCAGCTTTGCGTTAAAATTGTCAAATTGGCCATAAATCAAATGTGAACTTGTTCTTTTTTGGGTCTAAAGAAACTCACTTCCTCTGTCTTTTATCACATGCTATGTATACTACTGCTGCTGAATATATAAATGAACGTTATCATTAATTATTAGGGGTGCTTCAGTTATATGCTGTTTCTGTTTTACTCAGCAAGGATGCATTAAATTGATCACAAGTGACAGAAAAGGCATTTCTGAAGTTAAAAAAAGATTTCCATTAAAAAAAAATTATGTTCTGTCGAACTTTCTATTCATCAAAGAACCCTGATCAGTTTCTAGAGCACAAAATCAGCAAATCAGGCTTCTGAAAATTCAGCTCTGCATTACAGGAATAAATTACACTTTAAAATACATTCAAATAGAAAACACTTATTTTAATTTGTAGTAATATTTCACAATATTAAATGTATCAAATAATTCAGCCTTGGTGAGCATAAGAGACTTCTTTCAAAAACATTACAAACTTAAACTTTTGAATATGACAACTTTTAAAAGTGCTTTTTAGGAAGGAAATGTAGGAAGTTGAATGTGCTTTAAAAAATAAATAAATATAATCCCAATTCCCACCACACTGACTTTAAACTGCCTTTCAAAAATGTGCTTATCTGCTTATCATGAGTTTTGCCAACCTGCTGGCTTCTCATTCCCAGGAATGAGGCTTCAGAGATTTTAATAAAGCGAGAACAGTAATGAATTCTTGCTCAGTTGGTGGTGACTCAGCAGTTGCTAAACATGTGGGCTGTTTCCTATTATCAGGAAATGTGCAAGAGCTCGTGTCTGTTTTCACGTCTGTCTGAGAAGCCTTTCAGAGTCGTCGGAAAAACTCCCAGAAGATAATGTCTGGCTGCTGTCTTTCCACCACTTATTGTGGTAATCAATCCATCCTGGAGGCACAAAGATGGCCTCCATTTTGTTTTTTGTGTATGAATGCGATAAAGTTTCATTTTGGATGAAGGCAGAGGGCCTGTTGTCATGCTGTGTATTGTTGCAGCAGAACATCTACGGTTTCTTTAGCTGTGCAACATTTACAAAGCATCTTCCAATCCCATTGTGTATTAAAGCACAAACCTGACCCCAGAACAGCTTTTTGGAAATGTCCTGTTCCTCAAGGGCCAGATTTCTCGTTGTTGCCATGGTTACGGCGGGAAGTTTTAGATGAGGTTCATAATCTAAACCTCTATACAGCACCACTGAGCATTCGCTTGACAGAGAGTCTGTCGATCTCGGGTCCCTGCCAGACAGCAGCATTTCTGCTTTCTATCAGAAGAACGGAATTGCTTTTAGATCATTTATACATAAAGAACAAATATGATTTAGTCCAATCCAGCTTTTCAGGCATTTATCAGACATTTGGGCCTTGAAAGTCATGGACATGAATATATAAATTACTCTGGCCCCCTACTTGTTGAGGTCTTCTTGGGTCCTAAAATCTGAGACCGACATAAATCACTTCTTACCCGAACTCCACAATAATAAATAAAATATTTTAACAGAAAAACCTGAGACCGAGACGATACAGATATAAAGCAGCGTTTACTACTGATCACAGAGCCTTACTTCACTGACAAGCTGCACATAAAAAAATAATCACAGCCAAATCGTTTTAAGCGTGATTTCATTTTTATTGTGATTCATTATGCAGCCATAATGAATAACAAATGATTGTTTCTTTTCTACGTGCGTTCCTGGAATATGCACTTAACACAAACGCGCAAGTATGCGCTGAAGTGCTGTCGATGTCAATCACTCATCACTGTAAGCTCATTATGTCCCATAACTTTTGCCGTAATGTTATTTACATGATCATAAGATGATTAAAGCTTAATTTAATCCATGCTGACGGTGCTTGTTGAAACGGGAGGCAAAAATGTGGAGCAACTGAGTCTAAATGTGGAGCAACTGACTCTAAATGTGGAGCAATAAGAGCGTAGAGTCCAGATTCAGAGAGAACTTCGTAAAAGTGAGCTGATAACGCTGTCATAGAATTGTTTTAAATAATAAAATTTTGTTAAATGCCCAACATCGTTAAAAAGAATTTGGGTCTTCTCGGGTCCATTCGGAAAAAGCATAGTTATTTAAAATTACCCAAAACCCAAGGCAACTAATACCGAACCCGACCCGTGCCCGAGGTTCTCGGGTCAGATCCAAGTGGACCCATGAAGACCTGTAGTGTGGGGATAAATAAGAAGTAATAAGATAATAAGATTCTAGTCTGTTGTGCTCATAGGTTATAAAATGTAGGCTGCAGTGCATATACAGGTGTAACTCGAAAAATGTGAATATCGTGCAAAAATCGTGCTTATCGTGCTTTCAGCAGCCATATCACCCTGTAGCCCAAGACTGGTTGCCCACTGAAGCTAAGCAGGGCTGAGCCTGGTTAGTACCTGGATGGGAGACCTCATGAGGACACCAGGTTGCTGCTGGAAGAGGTGTTATGAGGCCAGCAGGGGGCGCTCACCCTGTGGTCTGTGTGGGTCCTAACGCCCCAGTATAGTGACGGGGACACTATACTGTCAAAGAGCACCGTCCTTCGGATCAGACGTTAAACCGAGGTCCTGACTCTCTGTGGTCATTAAAAATCCCAGGATGTCTTTCGAAAGAGTAGGGGTGTAACCCCGGCATCCTGACCAAATCTGCCCGGTGGCCTCTCTCCATCATGGCCTCCTAATCATCCCCGTATACTGATTGGCTTCATCACTGTCTCCTCTCCATCAGTAAGCTGGTGTGTGGTGGACGCACTGGCGCAATATGGCTGCCGTCGCATCATCCAGGTGGATGCTGCACATTGGTGGTGGTTGAGGAGATCCCCCCTTCCTTGTAAAGCGCTTTGAGGTCTCAGATAAAGCGCTATATAAATGTAACGAATTATTATTTTTTTATTATTAAAAATTATAATTTTAATGATTATGGCTTACAGCTTATGAAAACCCCCAAATTCAAAATCTCAGAAAATTAGAATATTACATGAAATCAATGGAAAAAAAAAAGGATTTTAAATACAGAAATGTCGGCCAATGAACAGTATAACCATGCATATGTATATAGTAATATATACTAAATATATTAGTTTCACCTTTTAATTTGAATTACTGAATCACATGAACTTTTGCACGATATTCAAATTTTTCGAGTCTCACCTGTATATCAGGTTTAAATCTAGATTTCCCATCTCCGTTCCAGGACAGTATTTTAATGCGGTGTATATTCTCAGTGTTGGTCTTCTAGACACTGTGGTCGGCAGGTCTGTCAGTCATAGCAAAATGTGGGACAGTTGTTGTTCTTTACAGGAAAATAAGGGACACTCAAAATATTTGTTATATTACGAATTTTAAGATCACACAAAAAAGTCCCATTACACACAAACCATAGTTCAAAACAATAGCATTTATCTGAAATAGAAAGCTTTTGTAACATTATACACTGCATTTTAAAGAAATTAAAGAAAGTAATAACCTACTTTTATTCAGCAAGGACGCATTAAAGTAATCAAAAGGGACAGTAGACATTTATAATGTTACGAAAGCTTTTTTATTTCGGATAAAGCTACTTTGAATCTTCTATTCATCAAGGAATCCTGACTTTTTAAAAAGAAAACATTAATAATAATCAGAAATGTTTCTTGGGCAGCAAATCACATCGGCATATTATTCCCTCGGGAATGTTTCATGTTTTCTTGCGTGTGATGTTGGACTCATGAACAATAATCACGTTGTTTGAATTCACCAAAACTGATTTGCCGAAAACAAAACCCGGCCGGACAGTGAAAGGGATCAGCCGTTAGCGCGAGTCCGGATCGAACCGGGAGCGACCAGTCAGCAGAGGATTCTGTTCGCAAATCAAACAATTATTAATTCTCAATAATAGAGTTTGTTATTAGTATGGTCTGATGCGTGTGAGTGTGGGCTGTGATTGGATGATGACCGGTGTCGTGATCATTCTCAAGTGTCTTGTTGCTGTTGTATCATTCACTGGTTAGATCAGCATAGCAGTATATTTAATCGGGGGAAGCCCCGTACGGGACAAATAAATTAGGCACAAAATACGGGACGTCCCGGCTAATTCGGGACAGTTGGCAACCCTAGTTAGCCATGTGTGTGTGAGTGTTTCTAGTGCTCTACATTGGGCCAACAGTAACCTCTGTAATGAGGGATCACTCGTACTACACATGCCGTCCTGTCCCATGCAGATTACATTACATTAGGTGTAATTTTACCTCTATGCCACATGAGAAACACTGACCCTAAAGATTCATATCATTTTTATATTTGTAAAATATGCTCATATAATATAGTTCTCTTAAGATTGCTCTTCCTTAACTCTTCTACTGCTCCAGCTTGTGTGATATTCATTCTCATACTCTAAACTTGCCATTGTGCAGTGCAAATATTGTTGGCTATTATATGACAAATTGTTGGTGATGCTCTTCATTCGTTAGTTCCTTTGGATAAAATGTAAATGTACATGTTTATTGAAGGTAGTTCGAGTGTGATTGTGAAGTATCTTGGCGGCACCATCTTGTTGGTTTTATTACTCTTGTTCATCTCGCTAGTCTTCCTCTGAATCTAAAATGTCATTTATTTGTATTCATAGCGCAGGGATCCACAGAGTCCCTGATGTAATCAGCAGTTTGTCTGTCAATGTCCGCTCATTTCATGAGATGAGTCCCCAGTGCCGACGCTACATTATAGCCAACTCAATTTTAACAGCATTTTTATTGTGCGATTGCCATGTGTGATAAGACACTTATTTGAATACTTTATAACTAATGTCTGTAATATTGCCACGATTATTGTTGGCCAAATGGCCCAGTCTGTTGTGATTGGGTCTACCGCTTATAGTGCATGTCTGAAACTAATCGGCCATTACCATATCTGAACTTCAGCGCTGGATCTTTCTCAGCTCTTGATACACAGTGATACGAATGATGGCGTTGGTTTTTCCAGATCAATTCCAAAGTCCTCTTCCTTTTCAAGTGCATTAAAGTGGATTCACACAGCACTGAAAACTGAGTCTTCTCGACATGAACAACACGAACCCTTCCAGTTTTAGCTACAACTAGTGTTTGAGGGCCAAAGAGGTTGTTCACAGGCAGTCAATGAAGACCATAGACTGGCTTTATGGATACGAAACCTACATAGGTTCATTCAGGAATTGAGACTGGAACTAGTGACGACTCGTTTCAGGCAGTTCAGAATCAGTTCTTTCTTTTAGGAGACAATAACTCCATTTATCGTGCTCTTTGAAACAGACCTTTTACATTGCTATATTACACATTACACTGAAGGTAATATCCAAGAAAGCCTAATCATGTGACTTATCATGTGACTTTTTGTGAGAGGTGAGTTGATCGTATTTAGAAACTGTAATATCTTGTAAGTGGGATCTTTTGACTTTGACAAGTAAGAAACCTGTTGCTCAAACAGTGCAGAGTCGCAGGGAATGCATGAACTGATCAAATTTGTAACTTGAATGCAATTTGATTTGCTTTATATAAAAGTGTCTACTAAATGCATGCAATATAAATGACACGGTTATGTGAAATCAGCATGCACGTGTTATTCAGAAAATGTAAAAATCTAGTTATCTCTAGTTATCTTTTTAATCACTTGATAATTTAATTTAGATGTAAAATAAAAACTTCACACAAAAAAAGGAAGTTAATTGCAATGTCTTATCGGCAAATTACAATAAAAGCATGTTTTTTTTTTTTGGCAGAGGCTTTGAACAGACATTGAGGATTTTAGAGTGAAAATGAAGGACAAATCCCCAAAGCTGATGGTCATTACGGTGGGCTTTGTGCTCTGTTGGTCCAGATGTGAGCGTTTGGAAACCGTTCAAAAGTTTAGGGTTTGTATTAGATTCAAAAAGACGCATTTAACTGACCAAAACTGACAGGAAACACATTTATAATGTTATAAAAGATTTATTTTTCAATTAAAGGCTTTTTAACTTTCTATTCACCAAAAATCTTAGAGAAAAAGATTTCCACAAAATGCAGCACAACATTTTTGAAAACAACTTTTTCAATATTGTTAATAATTAGAATAATTATGGTTAATAATAATAATTATTCAGCATATTATCTAATATGCTGAATAAGCGAATCAGCATATTAGAATGATTTCTGAAGGATCATATGACGTCTTTGAATCACAAAAAATGAATTGCATGTTAAAATATATTCAAATAAAAAACACTTTTATCAAATAAATGCAGCTTTGGTGAGAATAGACTTTTAAAAACATACCAACTTTTGAATGGAAGTGAGTTTACTACAATAATGTAACTACTGTACTTGAATGTGGTTTCTCAAAAGCAGTTTTTACCCTAATCCCGCAACACAAATGGATTTTAAAAGAAGAATTAGCATTGATCTTGCTCTTCAGTTCACGACCTAGTTTGATCTGTGTGTGAGAAACACACCCCTGAAGGCCTGACCACCAGCTTTATTAAATCAGACTGTAAAAGAGGAGAGCCAGGAAGAACATTGCTAGGGATTTTCTTTCTCTTTTTTTAGTTGTGATATTTTTAGTGCTGGTGCTGTATTGGCACATTGAATGTGCTGAAGGTGTTAAGACAGCTTGCACAGTAAAACCCTCTCAGAAAAGATGCATCTTTTTAATTTAATTAACTCCTGCTTTCTTGTTTCATTTTGTTGCGCTCCACCTAGCCGTTTCTGAATGCATGAATGAACACATCTTAGACATAAACATCCCCTTAAAACAGTGAACCTAAAACCAGTTTTCAATCCCTATTAAATCCAATGGGAAAGAGACTGAGAGACAAACTTGAAAAATAGAAACAAAAAACGTTTTGTTTGGCCCAATACTTGTCATAATGTAATTTCGTGTTGTCGGCATCATTTTTAATTCCATTTTTAGGTGCTCGTTTGATCCAAAGCTTAAATTAAAAACATCCAAGTTTTGAAAAGCGATTTAAAACACTTTAAATTGAATGTAAGCCCACTCTGCTGTAACTTTCTTTAATTGAAGAAATTCAATTATTTACTTATTAAATATATACATTAGTCTATTTAAATATAGTTTATGAATTTTGGCAGGAAAAACTTCTAAATGGAAATGAAATTTTAAATTGAATGTAAGCCCACTCTACTGTAACTTTCTTTGATTAAAGAAATGAA
Organism: Semotilus atromaculatus; assembly: GCA_031834385.1. Classification (NCBI taxonomy): domain Eukaryota; kingdom Metazoa; phylum Chordata; class Actinopteri; order Cypriniformes; family Leuciscidae; genus Semotilus; species Semotilus atromaculatus. The sequence continues at coordinate 34,556,256 of JAULUF010000009.1, forward strand.
AAGATCTCTGATATTAGACTGAAGGGTTTTCGGGTGTCAAATACCAATGTCGATTTGAATAATTGCATCTTTGAAAGCTTCTTGTTGAGCATTTTTCCTTGAGCGCCTCACAGGATGTGTGTGAGTCTGTGGGCAGTGTGTAATTAGCGCAGCTGTAAGTGCTTGTCTTTTGTTCTTCTGCAGTGTCGTCTAAGACGGGGGGTGTTCGCTTCGCAGAGGAACCGGCCGCCGCCGCCGAACACTCGCATGTGCACTTTGACGAGAAACTGCACGACTCTGTCGTCATGGTGATACCCGAATCAACCGGGAACTTCCTGGTTAAGGTGAGCTAGTTATTCATTAGCCTTATTTGATGGTCTTTAGTCAAGTATATGAGTTCATATTATAGGAATCTCACATATCATGTTTATTTCTCATCTCACATCAAATCTTCAGCTTCTTTGTTATTATGCCTTATCATGTGAAAGCGTTGACAGAACTCATGCCAAGAGCTGTATCTGGAGTTTAAAGAGAGCGAACGGGATCAGGAAATGACACACGCCAGACTGGTGGCATGAGCACCACAGCTCAATATCTGAGCATGTGCACAAACCGCTCGATGGCTGTGATGGGACTATTTTTATCTCTGATTAGTTGTTCCATAACTTTTTAACTTTTGCCATCAAGCGATTTGAATTATTATTTTTTTGTAGTGGTTCTTGTTTTAGTTAGATGGATTGTAGATGGATGGATGATTAGATGGATGGATGATTAGTAGATGGATGGATGGATGATTAGTTGGATGGATGATTAGATGGATGGATGATTAGTAGATGGATGGATGGATGATTAGATGGATGGATGGATGGATGATTAGATGGATGGATGGATGATTAGTTGGATGGATGGATGATTAGTAGATGGATGGATGGATGATTAGATGATTGGATGCATGGATGGATGGATGATTAGATGAATGGATGGATGGTTAGTTGAATGGATGGATGGATGATTAGTTGGATAGATGCATGGATGGATGGATGGATGGATAATTAGATTTGTTGGATGGATGGATGGATGGATGGATGATTAGATAGATGGATGGATGGATGGATGGATGGATGATTAGATTTGTTGGATGGATGGATGGATGGATGATTAGATTTGTTGGATGGATGGATGGATGGATGATTAGATGGATGGATGGATGATTAGATGGATGGATGGATGGATGATTAGATGGATGGATGGATGATTTGTTGAATGGATGGATGATTAGTTGGATGGATGGATGGATGATTAGATTTGTTGGATGGATGGATGATTAGATGGATGGATGATTAGTAGATGGATGGATGATTAGATGGATGGATAATTAGTAGATGGATGGATGATTTGTTGGATGGATGAATGATTAGATGGATGATTAGTTGGATGGATGATTAGTTGGATGGATGGATGATTAGTTGGATGGATGGATGATTAGTTGGATGGATGGATGATTAGTTGGATGGATGGATGGATGGATGATTAGATTTGTTGGATGGATGGATGATTAGATGGATGGATGATTAGATGGATGGATAATTAGTAGATGGATGGATGATTTGTTGGATGGATGAATGATTAGATGGATGATTAGTTGGATGGATGATTAGTTGGATGGATGGATGATTAGTTGGATGGATGGATGATTAGTTGGATGGATGATTAGATGGATGGATGATTAGTTGGATGGATGGATGATTAGATGGATGGATGATTAGTAGATGGATGGATGATTAGATGGATGGATGATTAGTAGATGGATGGATGATTTGTTGGATGGATGAATGATTAGATGGATGATTAGTTGGATGGATGGATGATTAGTTGGATGGATGGATGATTAGTTGGATGGATGGATGATTAGTTGGATGGATGATTAGATGGATGGATGATTAGTTGGATGGATGGATGATTAGTTGGATGAATGATTAGATGGATGGATGATTAGTTAGATGGATTAGTTGGATGGATGGATGATTAGTTGGATGGATGATTAGTTAGATGGATGGATGGATGATTAGTAGATGGATGAATGATTAGATGGATGGATGGATGATTAGTTGGATAGATGATTAGTTAGATGGATGGATGGATGATTAGATGGATGGATGGATGATTAGTAGATGGATGGATGATTTGTTGGATGGATGAATGATTAGATGGATGGTTGGATGGATGGATGATTAGTTGGATGGATAGATGATTAGTTGGATGAATGATTAGTAGATGGATGGATGATTAGATGGATGGATGATTAGTAGATGGATGAATGATTAGATGGATGGATGGATGATTAGATGGATGGATGATTAGATGGATGGATGATTAGTTGGATGAATGATTAGTTGGATGAATGATTAGATGGATGGATGGATGGATGATTAGTTGGATGGATGATTAGTTAGATGGATGGATGGATGATTAGTTGGATGGATGATTAGTTGGATGGATGATTAGTTGGATGGATGATTAGATGGATGGATGATTAGTTGGATGGATGATTAGATAGATGGATGGATGATTAGTTAGATGGATGGATGGATGATTAGTTGGATGGATGATTAGATAGATGGATGGATGATTAGATGGATGGATGATTAGATAGATGGATGGATGATTAGATGGATGGATGATTTGTTGAATGGATGGATGGATGATTAGTTGGATGGATGATTAGATAGATGGATGGATGATTAGATGGATGGATGATTTGTTGAATGGATGGATGGATGATTAGTTGGATAGATGCATGGATGATTAGTTGGATGGATTATTAGATGGATGGATGATTAGTAGATGGATGGATGGATGATTAGTTGGATGGATGATTTGTTGAATGGATGGATGGATGATTAGTTGGATAGATGCATGGATGATTAGATGGATGGATGATTAGATAGATGGATGGATGATTAGATGGATGGATGATTTGTTGAATGGATGGATGGATGATTAGTTGGATGGATGATTAGATAGATGGATGGATGATTAGATGGATGGATGATTTGTTGAATGGATGGATGGATGATTAGTTGGATAGATGCATGGATGATTAGTTGGATGGATGATTAGATAGATGGATGGATGATTAGATGGATGGATGATTTGTTGAATGGATGGATGGATGATTAGTTGGATAGATGGATGGATGATTAGATGGATGGATGATTTGTTGAATGGATGGATGGATGATTAGTTGGATAGATGCATGGATGAATGGATGATTAGTTAGATGGATGGATGGATGATTAGTTGGATGGATGATTAGTAGATGGATGGATGGATGATTAGTAGATGGATGGATGGATGATTAGTTGGATGGATGATTAGTAGATGGATGGATGGATGATTAGTTAGATGGATGGATGGATGATTAGTTGGATAGATGCATGGATGGATGGATGATTAGTTGGATGGATTATTAGATGGATGGATGATTAGTTAGATGGATGGATGGATGATTAGTTGGATGGATGATTAGTAGATGGATGGATGGATGATTAGTTGGATGGATGATTAGTTGGATGGATGATTAGATGGATGGATGATTAGTTAGATGGATGGATGGATGATTAGTTGGATGGATGATTAGTAGATGGATGGATGGATGGATGATTAGTAGATGGATGGATGGATGATTAGTTGGATGGATGATTAGTAGATGGATGGATGGATGATTAGTTGGATAGATGCATGGATGGATGGATGATTAGTTGGATGGATTATTAGATGGATGGATGATTAGTAGATGGATGGATGATTTTTTGGATGGATGGATGATTAGATGAATGGATGATTAGATGGATGGATGATTAGTAGATGGATGGATGGATGATTAGTTAGATAGATAGATGTTGGATGGATAAATGTGGATTGATGGATGGATGTTAAATAGATGAATGCGTTTTATAAAAGTAAATGGTTTCTGTTCTGTTGTGACTCTTCCCTGTACATAAGTTGCTTGTTGTTGTGAGAACAGTGAGTTCTTGAATATATTTGATGCACAGACTCTTTTTATTCCTCCTACTCGCAAATATCTGAGACGAGAGACACACATGCGTAACATTCACCCCACAGTGGGTGTCATATTCTGTGACTCTTTTCATCGCACATGTCTCTCGCTTCCTCATCTAACTGCCCCGTTACTGCCCTGTGTTGCCATGGAGACAGCCGTGTACGAGCACCTGCAGCTCGGGACGTCTCCTGCTCGATGATTATGTTTTGATGAGGACTCTGGTCCGGTTAGATGTCATGTGACTCTGTCATCTTTCGCTGAGACGCAGATGCAGTTTGAAGGTTTCCTGGCATGAGTTCTGTCACTCTTTTTTCCACCAGTGCTCATTAGTTTTTAACCCTCGAATTATTATCCCCTTTTCCTTCCTTGGTTAATAAGATCTTCAACAAGTAATGAACATTTAATCTGACAGAATATTTTGTCCAGTTACATCAGTGCACCTACAATTTCTGCACCTAGTACAATTACATTTCTGCACCTACAATCCATTCCATTCAGAAATTAGTCAACTACGATGTTATAAATTATCATTTGGCTCTAAATTCATCAAAATAAGTTGACTATATTTTCATCATTGATCGGGTAAGGCAGATTCATTTTATTAATAATATCAGCAAACTATGTTGTCATCATCAATAAAGCAATCAACGACGATTCATGAATTTGTTAATAGTAAGTAAACTATGATTCATACAATGGTTTCATCAGTCAGCTAAGATGTAATTAACGTTAATGGAGAACTTATTGTTATTTAGTCATCACAGTAAACCATGATCTTCATCAAAAGTAGCAGTTTGACTGGTCTCATCATAGAGCTGCTGACACCCACTCGTGACCTCTGCTGCTCTCCATCTCCTCAGGTGGGCTTCCTGAAAGCGCAGCACCGATATGAGATCGTCTTCACCCTGCCTGACGTGCCGGAGCTCGGGAAAGACGTGTGTCCAGCCCCCATCCCCAATCCACACCTGCGGATCACCAATATAACCGCGTCCTCCGATGGTACGTCTCAACACTGCTGAACACGCTGATGAAGAAACGTCCAGTTAGTTCTGGTGTTTCGTGGCTTATTGAAGAGATTCACAAACTTTTTTTAAGTTAATATTTCATTAATTTAATGGTCACATGACATGCTGGTAAACTTTTTAATTTCGTTATTTTTTTATCTTAAATATTTTAACTTGACATTTTTATGATTTCATTAATCATTAGGTTTTTATATTAATTAATAAATTCATTCAAAATAATTCCTAAGAGAGGTTTGACACTTAGGCCTAATTGAAAGTTGGATGGATGGATGGATGAATGGATGGAGGTTGGGTGGAGGATGGATGGATGGATGGATTGAGGTTGGGTGGATGGATGGATGGAGGTTGGGTGGATGGATGGATAGATGGATGGATGGAGGTTGGGTGGATGGATGGATAGATGGATGGATGGAGGTTGGGTGGATGGATTGAGGTTGGGTGGATGGATGGATAGATAGATGGATGGTTGGAGGTTGGGTGGATGGATGGGTGGGTGGATGGATGGATGGATGGATGGGTGGGTGGGTGGATTGAGGTTGGGTGGATGGATGGATAGATAGATGGATGGTTGGAGGTTGGGTGGATGGATGGGTGGGTGGATGGATGGATGGATGGGTGGGTGGTTGGATGGATGGGGATTGAGTGGATGGATGGGTGGAGGTTGGATGGATGTTGGTTGGGTGGATGGAGGATGGAGGTTGGTTGGGTGGATGGATGGATGGAGGATGGATGGAGGTTGGGTGGATGGATGATTGGGTGGATGAATGGATGGAGGTTGGGTGGATGGATGGATGATTGGGTGGATGGATGGAGGTTGGATGGATGGATGGATGATTGGATGGATGGATGGATGGATGGATGGAGGTTGGGTGGATGGGTGGAGGTTGGTTGGGTGGATAGGTGGAGGTTGGATGGATGGAGGTTGGGTGGAGGATGGGTGGATGGATGGAGGTTGGGTGGATGAATGGATGGATGGAGGTTGGGTGGATGGAGGTTTGGTGTATGGATGGAGGATGGATGGGTGGAGGTTGGGTGGATGGAGGTTGGGTGGATGGATGGATGGAGGTTGGGTGTATGGATGGAGGATGGCTGGATGGAGGTTGGGTGGATGAATGGATGGATGGATGGATGGGGTTGGGTGGAGGATGGATGGAGGTTGGATGAATGGATGGATGGATGGAGGTTGGGTGGATGGATGGAGGTTGGATGGATGGATAAATAGTATATTTATATTATGTTGTTAATTATTGGTATGTTATTGTTATGATTACTTTTTTTGTTTTTAATTAATACACATAAAGAAGTGTGTCTTATGAAAGCATGTTTAAGTGCGTCTAGACTCGCCCCTGTAAATAAACTGTCTGAGATTTCCGTCAAGTCAAGTCAAGTATATTTATATAGCGCTTTTCACAATACAGATTGTATCAAAGCAGCTTCACAGTATCAATCAAAACAACATAACAGTGTTTGTTTATTACTGGAAAAAAGACATCCACGTTTGGTAGGGCTGATCAATGGTATTAATGATTGGTTATTTAATTTGAATATCCCCTTAAGAATAAAATCTCACGAGAGCCATACAGGATATTCCAGTGAATTTACTGTAAACGAATGAGCGAGTGCGGCTGTATGAGGAAAGTATGATCACAAAGGCAAATCACTGAGTTCATCAATGATCAAAACGCTTTGAGTGCTGACGATCTGCTGACGAAATAAAAACCCTGTTTTTAAAAACGTACTTACAGGTATTAAAATAACAAAGCATTTATGGGTTATTTAATGCGCAGCTAAGTAGCTTTTAGGCAAATACGCTCAACATTTGGTGAATTTAAAGTTAAGTGTGTCATATTCAGTGGTTAATACGTTCTAATATTGCAGTTTAATGTGCGTTTAAAAACCCGAGACGCAGGACAGTGGAAGTAGTTGGATTCCTTTTAACACAACTCTGCCTTTAAAAACATAACGCCAAAGGTGTTCATCTTTGACAGATATTGGATTATCATATTTTTAGGAGGTTATGCACAGAAGTTAGTTGGATGAGTTATACGTGTTAGACATTTGGGTTTTTTGTACATTCACAGATGATTGTAAATCTTGAATATATACTAAGCTTGTTGTTGTTGGTATTTTTTATGTTTTGTGTATTTAAAAAAATATATATAAATAATATTTAAGTATTAAGAAGACTAGCAATGCTCTTGGACTTCACGAAATAAATAAACATTAACAAAAATCTAACGCATGTTTGTAGACAAACTATTGATAAAACAGTACAATAGAAAGCCAAAAGCGTTATTTGTGAACGACCACTAAATCATTAATACTTTAACTCAGACTTAGTGTTTTGATACTGTGAGAGTCCCAACATGTCAACTTCTGTCTCAGCCAATAGTGTTAGTCTGGGGGCGGGGCTACCTGGCTGTTAGCCACTGAAAGGACAGCTCATTTCAGCTTTAGGCATTTTCCATTGCGATGATAGATCGTGTGCCATGATTCCAGGAAATGATAAATAAACATGACATCAGACAGGAGATGTGTCCATAATGCATACACTCGTCCAGCTGAACTCATTGAGTGTGAGTCGTCACCAGAGCTAAACAAAGTTTTTGTCTGAGAGATAAAAATCGTTTCACATCATTCATGTACAATGCCTGGAGATGACCGTGTATAAATGATGTTCCTCTGTATCTGTGTTCTGGAGGTCTGAGGGTGACGTGTGAATATATGGCCCATCAGGAGGGAGTGATGTGTGAGGAGGTGCAGATTCTTAGCGAGAGCAAAGAGGACGCGTGTGTGAAGGTCAAAGTTCACGCCCGTGTCATGGGTAAGTGACAGATCTTAACAGCCAAACTGGCTGATAACTGAGAGTTATGGTTGTTGTGATATTTTTTGGACACATTGGTTTGAATGAAGGAGATCAGATGTGAGGTGAATTGTGAAGGTTGTTTGCTGCCCTCTACTGGCGTTCTGGTGTAAAACTTGATTAAAGGAATATTTTATTCCTATATAGGAATATATAAAGGGATAGTTCACTGAAAAAAAAAAAAAAGTCTATAATTTTCTCACCCTCAAGCTGTTCCAAACCTGCATGAGTTTTTCTTCTGTTGAACACGAAAGAAGATATTTCGAAGAATGTCGTAATTTCTTCCTACTATGGAATCTTCTGTGTTAAACAGGATGAAGAAACTCATACAGGTTTGGAACAACATGAGGGTGAGTAAATGACGCTGAATGTTTTTTTTGGTGAACTATCCCTTTAAGAGAATTTGTGACAATGTTTATCAGCAGAAAATTATTAACTTGTTTCAATTAGCTTAATTTAAGCAAACACCTTAAAATGGAAGCAAATGAGGCTTTTTTGAAGGGTTTAAAGCATAAATGTGAAGCGTATCATTAAGTATTTACATTAATTCTTCAGTTAAAATGTGCATATTACACTACTGTTGGTAAGATTTTTAAAGTGTTTTTAAGTCTCTTCTCACCAAGGAAGCATTTATTTGAACCAAAATACAGTAAAAGCAGTAATATTGTGAAATAACTGTTTTCTGTTTGAAAATATTTTGAAATGTAATTTATTCCTGTGATCATTACTCCAGTCTTCAGTGTCACATGATCCTTCAGAAATCATTCTAATATGATGATTTGTTGCTCAAGAAACATTTATGATTATCATCAATGTTTAAAATGGTTCTGCTGCTTCATATTTTTGTGAAAGCTGATGCATTTTTTTCAGGATTCATCATTTTTGTAATTGTTTTTGGGTTTATGGGGTTGTAAAATTGACACTTTAGACCGAAGCGATTAGTTAGTGATTTTCCCTCACTAAAATCATGTTAGCACTATTATATACATATTTTACTTTTCACAAAAATAGGCCCTATTAATTTCCAATTTAAGTTGATTAATCTCCAGATTTTTGCAATTTTTAAAGAAATTACGGAACAAGTCAAAATTATTTTTTGTTGTAATAAACGGTAACACTTTATTTTACGGTGTCCTTGTTACATGTACTTACCGTAGTAATAACAGTAAATAATGCATAATTAAATGCAACTAACCCTCAACCTAATCCTAATCCTACCCTTTAGTAAAGTACATGTAGTTACTTAACATTACTCTGTACTTAAATATAAAATTACACTTTAACAAGGACACCTTAAAATAAAGTGTAACCTAATAAACATTATGCCACAAATGCTTGCAATTGAGCTTAACTTCTACTGATGGCAGCATTTTTAGAGTTAAAACAGCCTGTTTTGTGTGCACATGATGCTGTTGAATTGATAACGTTCACTTAAGTGAGTCTTTCCCCCGGTCAGACCGTCTCCACGGGACGCCGATGCTGCTGGAAGGTGTGCGGTGTGTAGGAGCAGAACTCGAGTACGACTCTGAGCAAAGCGACTGGCAAGGCTTCGACTAAATGCCTGAACACACACACACACACACACACACACACACACACACACACACACATACACACACACTTACACTTCCCTCTCAGTGCCACATACTGCTTTCTGCTCGTTTGAAAACACACTGTGGTCACTGGCTTTTTTCTACTGTTACAATGGAATGCAGGAATGATCTGTCGTTTACCATAGCTCTCTGTGATTTGTCATTTTTCAGGTTTGGAAGGGGGGGAAAAACAATCAAATAGTGTGTTTTACTCAGAATTACAGTATTATGACTGAATGTTTCTTTTAGATGAATATAATATGCTTTTATGTCTGTGTTAATTCCCTTTCTTGCTCGAATCTGTGTGGTTTTAAACTCAATCTAGGGTGATGCTTGTGCTCACTGTGAATTAGCCTCTTGTTTGTACCAGTAGGGGGCGCTGCTGACCACAACATCAAACTTATATGTTGCACCATGAACTTTATCGCATTGTGGCTTAAAAGTGGGAATGTTTTGATTCATGAACTGAAATTGATTTAATAATTATTTAGGCTACTCGGATCAAATTTAATTTTAGGTCCATGTTTGCCCTGATATATTTTAATAAGATCATCATTTTAAGGGCTGTTCATAAATCTTTTTATGTGTAACATTGGTCTGTTTTGTGGAGCCGAAGTGCCTGAAATCATAAACATTCTTAGTTTATTTGACTGATGCCAGCATGTGAAACATTAAACACTGAATGTTTGCAGCTTAGTATTGTATGAACCCCCGAAAAAAATGAAATGGGAATTCAATCAAGTCAGTGCTTTTGTGTTAAGTCGTACGGGGCCTCTAAAGGGTCATTGTGGTGGGAGAAAACATATGAGATAGAAGGAAAAATAACGTCAATACGTTTGCCTTTGCTGGAAAAAAAAATCGCTAAAAACTTTGCGTTCGCTCAGAAAACCTTTTGAGCTCTTTGCGAGCGAACACAAAATTTCTCGGACACAAAAGCGTTGACAAATAATTTGTCCTCCATCTCATTTTTTTTCCTTCACCATGTCCCTTTAAGGGCTTCTTACTCAAGCAGATGTTTTGTGTTTAATCTCAAAAACGTTTGCGTTACACCGAGAAGCATCGCGGCTTAGCGCGCCAAATGTTTGTGTTCTTTGCTAGCGAATGAAAAGTTCTCAGAGGAACGCACACATTTGTGAGAAAATGCAAAGCATTGATAAATAATTGTTTATCCCATATCATATTTTCCCCTTCACCGTGTCCGTTGTAGCTACTGTAGCCTATGTCCATTGAACTTCATTTCTGGATATCCGTAAAAGTGAATGCTTCTTTTCAAATGGCGTCAAATCCCCCCAAAAAGTATTTACAGAAAAAATATTTCTCCCAGGGCAAATAATACGGTTGACTTTTTACTTTTGAGTGCTTTTTTTCTGTCTTACTGGTATTATTTTTTTACTCTCAAATAAAATTGACTTGTTGACTTGAAATGCTTTTATAATAATTAGTGTGGTGTAATAGTTAGTGAATCATTGCATTGAACAGCCACTAGTGGTCAGTGTACTCTAACTAATGGATCTATTCACAGTTTAGGGTTGAACTTATGGTGTTGTATTGCTAATTGATAAATGTACAAAAACATCACGAAATCCTACTGCGTTTTATCATGCTTGATGATCAAATAAATAATGAATATACAAAAATGCACCAATGTCTATGTATTTTCCAAATAAGTGAAAGACATCCATGCAGAAATCTAAAGCTCGTTGTCTCGTGAGACAGGTGAGATGAGGAATACCTTTTGTTTTCAATGTGATGAAAAGCTGACAGGTGAGTGTTCATTTCATCTGAAACCATTATCTCTGAAGAAGCTTTAACTTCATTTCAGTCTTATTTTCAACTAAATAAAGGTAGCTTACCTTTAGAGTGCAAACATCCATTATTCACGTATAACCAAAACTAAATTAGTAACAAATACGATTAATTTAAATAAAGTTATTGCCTTAGAGCCGCGGTAGGTGTGTTATTTTTAATCATGCATGATTCTGTGGTGAAGTAGTAAATGGGCTACTACAGCAAACCTGGATAAGGCAATAATAAAAAAAAACAACAAAGTAAATTCTATATTAGTAGCCTGTTCAATCTAAACCTGTAGAAATCAACGCGTAAATATCAACGTAAAATTAAGTAAAACCTATGGCTACTCAACTTTCTGATACTGGTGTTCCCATCATGCACTCAGGCATGAAAAATTAATACGGTTGCATTTTTCACTGTTTCCCAGCTGTGTTTAGGCTACACTGTTTTATCTTTGCCATTGTTTTAGGTTTAGTAACTTTCTGTTTTGTGACATCTGTTCATTTTATACTCAAAATGACACATTCATCCTCAAAAATGATCCGACGAATCGTTTTTGAGGTCTCTGTGTTCGGGTTGGTAGCAACTTCTGTAGATTGTCATAGGCTACTCACAATATCTAGGCTACTGTTTTATTTAGCTTACTTAGATGTTCTAGTAAAGCATGGTCTAAAAGCATGGTCTAATTTAAAGGTATTATTTGAGTAAACTGTAGGCTACTTGAAACAGTAGCCTATTGCAAAGTAATCTGGCCAAGTTAAAGATACCTACTTATTTTTATTTTTTAACTTTACCTAACTTAGATTGTACTTAATTCCATATGTGAAATGTATCGAGCCCCTAAAGGGACATGGTGAATAAAAGAAATATGAGAGGAGAGGAAAAGTTATTTGCCCATGCTTTTGCTTTCTCTCGCAAATGCGTTCACGCGCAAAGAACGCAAAGTTTCTCGAGGGAACGCAAAACATTTGCGAGAGAAAGCATTGACTTAATATGTTTCCTCCCATCTCATATTTTTTCCCAACGCCATGTCTCCTTGGGGCCTCCTTGTGGGCTACTTAAAAAATCTGCGTGCAAAAACTTGCCGAAATTTTTTTTTAAGTAAATTATTGTCCAAATCTGACACCCTAAACATCTCGTTTTCACCTGTCCAATGACAAAGAGAGAATCGTATTTTATCTCGAGCCCGAATCAGCACGTCAAGATTTGTCAGTCATTCGTTGTTAAGATCTCTCCCCTCAGGGAAACAGTATTGTCTATATGCCTGAGTGTCACATACCTTTGTGCGTCTCAGTGATATCTAACACTGATGGACTGAAGCAGAAAACTCTGCTTAAAGCCAAATTAACTCTTATAAATTTAGTTTTATGAAGATGTGGCAGCTTCCGCATGATAGTGCACCAGTCTACAGCTGGTTTGAGCTGCCATCGCCTTATTGCTTTGGTTATCATTATGGAAACGCAAATCTGACTTAAAGGGATTGTCCCAAAAAAAGTAAATCATATACTCACCCTCAAGTTGTTCAAAACCCATGACTTTCTGTTCTGATCAACACAAAATAAGACATTCTGAAGGATGTTTATTACCAAACAGTTGATAGACCCCATTGACTTCCATTTGACATTCTTCAAAATATCTTCTTAATATATTCTAAAAGAAATTCTAAAGAAACTCGTACAGTTTTGGAACAACATGATGGTGAGTAAATGATGACAGCATTTTAATTTTTTGGGTGACCTATCCCTTTAACTTTGATTGATGCACAATCACACAAGTTCTTATTAATAAATGGCACACGAAATTTGCGGCATGCGCGCGAAAAATGTGACTTAAAAAAACACTAGCGTCAAATTATTATTGGTCATTAAAGCCAAAAATAAACTCAAGTGAAACTTAAATGTGTTTGCGAAAATAAGAAGTTTCCCTCACACACTTAAAACCCTTGTTTGTATAATTTTGAGTAACATTTTACATCGATTCTATTTAGCCTACAATAGTTTTGTAGATGACTGTATTACTATGGCCCATGTTGACTTTTTATTTCGATCAAATACATTTATTTCTGTTTTTCAGAGTTTCTTTTCGTGTTTCCCAAGAAGCCTTGAATTGTTTGGAGTTTACTGCATGCAGCTTCTGTGTTTCCATGTTTTTTTTTTTATTGCATTCGTTGTTGTACTTTAGACGTTTTTGGTTGCTCACCTTGGAAGATTTTTTATATAGGCTAGTCTTCTTTTAGGTTCTATAATTTGCTTATAAACAGATTAATAAAATCCACGTTTGGTCCACCTGTCTATCAGAATTAAGAACTAAGGAACTATAACATGCGTGTTGCTTTGACCCTTAAGTTGCGGTCCAACTAAGGAATTATTAAGGGTTATTATTCATATATATATATATGTTGACATGGTTGACTAAATCAGATTAAATCACATTTAAGACTTCAATTGTAACCCGACCAAACATGTAAATATTCAACATAAAACTTTTTAGAAGCTGCCGAACGGAGAGACCGGGGTTAGTAGTCACACTTAAAAGTAAATTTCTGTATACCTTAAAGCATTGACTATTAAAGTTACTTAAAATAACCTTTTTTAAGCAATATCCTCTTAAGAATGACTTTTAGTTCAAATCTGAAAAGACAAAAAATGACATAGGCCTGTGTGTGTGTGTGTGTGTGTGTGTGTGTGTGTGTGTGTGTGTGTGTGTGTAAAAGAAATACAAATATTTTTGATTCAACTTAAAAAAGTTACCTTGTTGCCTTAACATGTTGAGCTCATTGAAATTAAAAATATTTTGACTTTTTTTTTTTTTACAATGGAGAATGGTTTGTGTTATCTGAACCACATTAAGTAGCTATGGAAGTTGATTTGACAGTTAAAAAGTTGTAATAAATTATGATTATTTTTTTTAACAGTGTGTGTGTGTGTGTGTGTGTGTGTGTGTGTGTGTGTGTGTGTGTGTGTGTGTGTGTTTAGTCATGCAGGTAAAACCAAAATGGGACGGTTTGTGTATTTTGCTGTTTTGCAACATTAGTGTGTTGGAGGAAAGGGCCAGTGTGTGAGACTGTGGGGCCAGAGAGCAGTGGAGGCAATTAAACCTCTCTTGACTGTACTGTTGGTTTGAGGAAGTGAGTGACAGCTCCATTCATCACGTTCACTGTTTAATCTGTGCTGAGCAGCTGAATTCAATAATGAGCCATTTCGGCACTGAGTGATAAACACTGCCGAAAGTGGCAAAACTGCAATTATGTCATTGCGGCCTCCGTAATGGGATTGCGCACTCAGATAAAAGATTCTAATTTTGTTTTTTTGTGTATTATGGCAACGGTTCAATGATGAGATGAACACCTGCGGTTCGTGCACCGTGAGGTAAACACAAATAAACCCCTCGTCCAGACTTGCACAATAACGCGCATAATGTGTTCCATCTTACACTCTTAAAATAAATGTTCTTTGTTGGCATATGGTTCCATAAAGTACCTTTAACGTAAATTGAACCTTTCCATTATACTAAATGTTCTTTATGTTCTTCACACTAAGAGAAAATTGTTGTTTTGAGAACTCTAAGGTTCTTTGGGGAACTAAAATTATTCTTATGATCGCTGATAAATCACCCTTTTCCATACAAACCGACCCTCAATTCTCTCAATTATAACACTTCTAGAGGCAAGTTCTCCCTTGCACATACGTTGTGAGGAAGTTAGCTGTGCATTTTTCAATAGGCCTATTAAAAATTAAAATAAAGTAGCTAAAACAGTGTCAATGCGCAACAAAAAAAACGCTCTTTTAGATTTTTTCTAGGCTATATTTTGTTCCGTTTGAAAGAGTTTAAGTTTAGGCTATAATAGTTTATTCATTCATTTATCTCTGCAAAATAAATATTACGTCCCTCGGCGTGTTCCTCTCCTTGATTATTTAGTAAAAAAAAAAAAAAAAAGAATTAAAAAAAAAGACTTGGCCTAATTAAATAATCGTGCAGTATTTTTAGGCGCTTACTTTATAATCATGACGCACTCGAACACGTTTGCCCTGTCTGTTATTCAGCAAGCGCAAAATAATTAAACGCGATTACAAAGCAACTGAGGATTTAAAAAAACTGTATTTTATTCTACTTACCGTGTAGCATAAAGTCTAAAACCAACGGGGATAGTTTAATTCACATTTCGCTGAAGCTAACGGGCGTTGAAAGCACCTCGTGCTCTTACTCGTCTCTGTTTATCAATCAATTGATGGATTACTGTCCGGAAGTGACGTCACTGCTGTCTGTCAAAGTACAAAAAAACCCCATATACTCTAGAATTACATGTTAACGTGACGGATGAAGCCAACGGATTGTGTTGAGAGTACACCGATAATATCTCCATATTATTTATTTACTTGCATTTTGTCGTTTATTATCCCACGTAAAAGTGAGCGCCTCCCTCCTCCCGAAGAAATCCTGAAATCCGCTGGCTCTTCCTCCAGAGCTTCTGTAACCCAGCCCAGAGCAAATACGAAAAAAGAAAAAGAAAAAAACACCCAGTGTAGTCATCGAGTAAATTGACTATATAAGTCATGCACGGGGGGAAAGGGAAAGTTTGCGCTGCCCGGGTCCATGTTTGTTGTGTGGAATTACTTCTACGTGGTTAAGCAGTGAAGCGCCTCCCAGTGCATCGGTCACAGACCTTGAAGCCCAGCGCATATATGCACAATGTATTTTGGGTTGAGCGCGATCCTATAGCTGAGGAGGGTCCTTCCACATGCCCACAGGGCCCCCTCCACCTTCCTTCCCTTCTTTACACATCTCCTCCTGCATGGACGCCCGATGCCGGAACATGCGAACACATTTGGGCAGAAACTCGGTTCCGTCGCTGGATTCTAATTTGATGTTGTTTTGGGAATAATCTAATTTCCCCCATTTCTGCCAGGAAAGAACTTACGCAGACTATTTATTTAAGCTGAAAATAGCCAAATAAAAGTAAGTGGACACATAAAACAGTTCAATTATTAGATGTTTGATCAAGCCACGAGTATGGGCGATGGAATCGCCGAGGACCGAAACCACTGTGGATCCAATGCATTATGCCGTGAGCGCGGGAGAGACTCTAAGAGCCGGACGGAAGTGGGGAACCGGTCACCTGTGCAGAGCTCTACCGACACACCGGGGACCTCGGCGTCCACACCGACCTCATCCAGCGAGGATGGACACGATAAACTTTTAGGAGTCGATCCGGACTACTGTCGAAGGATTCTGGTCAGAGGTGAGGGAGCGAATATTTACTGTAAATCTGTGGGACTACATCATTTCCTGTTTGGTTTTGAATAGGCGTTTTTTTAGTAAAAAAATAAAAAATAAAAAATAATTTTACTAATGTCTTAAACAAAATCCGCTTAAATTTACACAAAACAAAATTGGTTTTGTAGTCTGTTTTACTTAGTTCTTGTTGCATACACTGTTAAAAATAAAAGGTTCCATAAAAGAGATTCTATAAAAGCACTGTTTTTTTTTTCTTAGTGTGAAGAACATTCTAAAAATCCACAGAATCTTTTTCCACTGTAAATAATCTTTTGTGGAATGGAAATATTCCATGGATGTTAAAGGTTCTTCATGGAGCCATGGATGCCAATAAAGAACCTTTATTTTTAAGATTATTAGTATTAAATGTACACCAAAAATATCTGAGATTCGTTTACAATTTACAATTAATGTCACACATTAATACAAAAAACGATGCACAAAATAAACTGCCAATAGGCAACAACAAAATATTAAAAGGATGCCTATTAAATGAAATAATAGGCTGTAGCCTACATCAATATCTGAAATTGAACAAATATTTAAAACATCATACAGTTTTATGCAGTGAATTTATCTGAATGTATCTGTTATAAACAGGCTATTATAAATATGTATTAAATAAATATGCTGTTTAAATTCACTGTTTTCGAGAGTCTTTTATATTGCTTGAAATTTATGAAAGAGATAATGTATTTAACGTCATACAAACTACTGGTAAACCAAACAAATAAGCTAAAATAACATTAGCAACGACAGCAAAACCATAAACAAGCAAACACTAGCCGTTCTAAATTCACACAAAATATATATCATATATCAATATGTGGCCCATTTTCTAAATAGGATTGTATTAACACAATCAATCCACAGTAGCCTATATATTTATTTGGAACAGCACATATTATTCACACAGATCTTTCTATTATAAAATTGAGAAAAAGGAATAACAGTTAAAGCAAAAATATAAGAAATAGGTGCATGCAACAAAAAAAGCCATAATAGGGAATGTTTAATGGCTTATACCTCGTGATCGTTAATATATAGAACAATATCACCAGATCTAATTTTACAATGAACCTTTATGCTTTTTTTTCGTGTTCCCATTTAAGTTTTAAAAGCAAGAAAAGACGAGCAGCGTGTGGTCCAATTTTGAAAGTAAAAACGGCACTAATAATGCTTAAATAATACATGCAAATCAATGCACTAAATATTTCACCATTTTCTGAATTGTTTGCATCATGTAGCTGTTACTTTTAACATGTAGCTATTGTTAATCTATAGCAATGCTTTTTAAAATTAGACTATTCAGTGCATTCATATGTTTTCAGTTTAACCATATTTGTGGTTTATAATTGTATTTGATCGTAATGTATAGGTAGCTATCAGGGAAATTGAATGATTAAATGCTCCTAAATACCAAGACTTTTGATTCCAATGGACACTAAATGCTTTGTGTAATTGAAACTGTCGGAGCAACAGTCCTGCAATAGTGTCTCAGCGGCTCTGGAAGCCCGCAATCCCAACACAATCCCAACACAATCCCCGGTGTCACTATTTGTTTTTAAAGCTGGTATTGAATGCGCCGGAGTCCTCGTGAGAACCAGGGTCACCGAAAGGTCAGCTCGTCTGTGTCGTCATCTCGATGTGCTCGCGCTGATATTAAACCGTGAGGAAAACGCAATTACAGACGCTTTCGCCATTAACATCTCACTGCTCTTTATCAACAAATAGCATTAATCTTATTGTGATATTACAGTTCATCAAAGTGTGATCCTATATACTGAGCTTGGTTACCAGGCAGACATCTAGATAGGCGGAGCTATGCCAGGCTAAATATTAATACTTCACCACATCATTTTAGAAAATAGAGCTGATGGAATCCATTCTAATAATATCATATTATTTAATAATGGCCATTTTTAAAGTTCTGAAAAGCTAAGATGTAAGTATCTTCTTACTCCCACCCTGCAGATATGACAATGTATAATTTTTCCTCTAAAGCGTCTTTATTGCAAAATACGTCAGTTTTAGGTGAAGTCTTGCTGCTGTGCTGGTTTATTTTAGGCTATAATAGATGTTTTCTAGGTCTAATGGTTTCAAAATAAGTCTCTCAGTTGGAACATTCAATTTCGTCTTCAAATCAATGATAAGATGAGAGACAAATATGTGTTTAACATCTTTTAAAAATATCTTTACTATATTTTTGGTTTCATAAAAAATATGAGATAAACGGGGTTACCTTGAAAAGTTGTGTATAATTCAGTCACCTGCGGATAAAAATCTTCCTCCATACAGTTGCATCTCATGCACAACGACTCAAAACAACTTGGATGTTTAATTTGAAAGTGACATAGAAATTAATTGTATAGATGGAAAAATATGATGATAAATAAAAATGTTGCTTTGGTTATGGCTTCCCAATATATATTATCCAATGGATAATGCTTTAGATGGAAATTGCATTGAGCATTTGAACATATTACCATACAGCACAGACATTTGCTTTAATACATTATTATCTGACATCATGATTTCTGCTGTCATCAGTCGTGATATCAATAACTGGAATCACTCATGGAAGTGATAATTGTATCACTGTGTTGATAATTATGTTTCATGTTGATAAAACAGTCTTTAGGTGATTGCCAACTCATATCATTCTCGTTAAGCTGCTCTGGTCTGCTTATAATACTAACACAAATATTTATTTTATTCTATGATTTTTATGATTTGATAGACCAACTCAAATGTCCACAAATGTAACATGATGCCATTTCAAACTATAACCTCAGCAGAAGGGCAAAATCATCAAGATAGGCTTCTGGACTTTTCTTTGGCAACTCATGAGTTGTGTAGAAACTGAATAGGCCTATTGGTAAAACAAAATAAACTACTTTTTCTATAAGCTGGCACTAACCAGTTGTCATAGGTCTGTTTAATATGTCCTGTCATGAGAAAAATATCTAAACACTTATTTTCATAATTTTTTTTTTTTTTTTTTACGCCAAGACGCCAAGGGCACTATCCGGGAGATCGTGCTGCCGAAAGGCCTGGATCTGGACCGGCCGAAGCGCACGCGCACGTCCTTTACGGCGGAGCAGCTCTACCGGCTCGAGCTCGAGTTCACGCGCTGTCAGTACGTGGTCGGACGCGAGCGCACTGAGCTCGCGAGACAGCTCAATCTGTCGGAAACACAGGTACGACACTGAACCGTGCTTTAAAGACATGCTAGTGCGCTTCACTTCTGAATTACAGGCTACTGCTTTTTAATGCAATACATAAATACATGTTTTTCTTGTATAAAATATTTTGTTGCATGTTTAATGTAGGCTATTTATTATTATTATTAGCCATATAGGCGAAATTGTAGTAATATTGACAACAGTTCAAATTGCAATTTTATTGTGTCTTTGTGAATTCAGAAGAATTCTTCTTCATGTAATATGTTTTATGACATCAGATCATAGTTGTTTTATAAATTTTTAATCATTATTTATTTATTTATTATTGTACCAATGCATAGTGGTTTAGATTAAGCCCTAAATTAATGGTGGTGTATTTAAAATGCATTAGTATATTTTAAAAAGAAGCATTTACATCAGCTGTGTCCATTTTCAACATTTCTTTTGGAGACTGTCTATTATTTAAAAAATGACTCTTAATATGTTTTATTATTATTTTTTGTCTTATAGGCTAAAACTACATATTTTTTTACGTGACAGTGCATGAATATCCTCAATGACAATGTCAAAATAAAATAAACGCAAAGAAAATGCAATATTAAAGTAGGCTAAATTAAATTAAATGTAAAAGCTGAAAAAGTTTAACACAAAGGACGGTGTGTGAGATAAATAAATAAATAAATAGCCTGAATAAAAATAAATAAATAAATAGCCTAAATAAATTGTAAATAAATAAGTTTGTATATGAAGAAACGACCATACATCGACCGTCCAATCTGAATAATAGAATTAATAATAAACGGAAGTAAAAGTAAAAGTAAATATTGCCTAAAAAAATAAATAAAATGAATGAATAAATTGACGCACCAACGATTAAATAAGTAAATAATCAATAGCCTATATTAGTTGGGATATGAATAAACGACCACATATCTATCGTTGAATCTAAATAATAGACTTAATAATACACAGAAAATTTGTAAATATAAATAAAAAATGAATAAGTGTGTGTGTGTGTGTGTGTGTGTGTGTGTGTGTGTGTGTATATATATATTTGTGTGTGTTTGTGTGTGTGTGTGTGTGTGAGTTGGGATATGAAAAAAATGATTTGAATGATTCTGAATAATGGAATGAATTTGCCTATAAACGAAAAATAAGTAGGCAATGTATATATATATATATATATATATATATATATGAGTGACTAAATGGACACCCAAACGATTGAATAAACAAGCAAACAAATGAATAAATAAATCATTCGTTTTAGTAAGTTAATTGTTTTGTCATAGCAATTGCTACTGATTACAAATGGTGTGGCAAACTGGCAAAAATCTAACGAGTGTGTAGACGTCAAATCGTGCGCGAGAGTTAACAATCTCCTGTCTGCAAATGCTGCATGTCAGCTTCCATTGTTATGAGCACAATACTCATAATTAGTATTCGCACAGTGGGCGTTAGTGGGCGGAGCATTTCTTTATCCAGACGTGAAAAAAGAAAAAAGAAAAAGAAAAAATGGGGCCCCAGTTGTCCAGTCATCTTTCATGCATTACGAAATGCGTCACTTCAGGTTGAATATTTAGCCTACTTGTCTCGGTTTTTTTTTTAGTTGTCGGAATTCAAAGTTGCATTTATTTTAGTCTGATTTTATCAATATGGTAGCCTATTATCCAAGTGATTTTAAAAAAAAATGTAATAGGCTAATCACTTTCCTCGGACACAATTGATACGACTAAACGACTAATTTGTTACTCACGGATCCACCTAACATGACTAAATCAGGCAGTGTCAAAATAGACTATTACACAGAGAATATCCTGTATAGCCTATTTACCTTATAAATTACCTCAATAAATCACACGTGTGACGTGTGTAGACGCACGGTATTATGTGGCTCAATTTTCAAAACACAAGCAATTTCGGTTTAATGCGGTATTTTTTTATGAATACTACACACATGATGTAGCAATTTCAGAACAATTCCAATATATTATCTGCACAGACCACGGGTCTTAGATCGCGATGATTCAGTACAATGTAAGTATAAACTGGCAATTATTTATTTCAAACAATAGTTTCGCCGCATTGCTGCCACATGCAAGGGGTTATTCAAACATTTTGTAACGATTAATGGAGAAATATTATGATGTTTGCAGTCATGGTTTCAAATCTTGCCTCTTACCCGCCTTATATAGGCTATTCTATAATGTTTTAATCTGAGCCAAACAAAACACTGTCAAATTGTTAGGCTACAATAGAAATGAATGAATTGAAACGAATGAATGAATTAAGAATTTGGAGTAGTTTTTTTTTATTATTATGGATCTGCGCAGTTGCATACTGTACAATTAAATAGGCCTATGTTTTTTTAAAATGAAGAAAAAAAAAATATATTTTTAGAAGGCTATAAATTTGGTCCGACTTTGAACACTAGGGGCGCATGAATGATTTCATTATTAGCCTACAGCTGGAAATATTAAAGTGAATTTGTAAAATACGATGATATAGTTTTATACAAACACATGGAGTTTGAGGGGGAAACATAGACACAACAACATTATGGTTATAACAAAAAGTTTGTTTTGTAGCCTATACGTTTTGGTCGAGTAGCTACACAAGGGCATTTGATACTTTCTGTTATATGCTACAGTCCATTTAAAACTATAAATTATAAGTATTATGCATACAGTTCTTCATGAGAATATTTTTTGTTTAAAAAATGTTTGTTTTTTTTCAAACGGGATCATTCAAAATGAACATGGTGAAAAACAAAAGAAGTGAGCAGTCCAGTTCTTCTCTTAGCATTAATATCTCTAGATGATCCATGAAAGTCCATGATTATATGCGTCAAAGAGAAAAATAGATGGATGAATCAAACAAATCAAGAACTTATAGTCAGCTTTAAACGGTGTATTACTGTGTATATTTTGGTGTATATTTCTATAAACGGTGTATATTTCTATAGAATTCTTGTAATCACTAATATTAGATTTAACTTAGAAATTAAATCGTGTGAAATGTTCTGTCAAAGCAGCATGAATTATTTAAATTATGAATGAAGAAGCAAAAAAAACATCAGGCGCATAAGTTCATTAACTTTGAAGAAAATAATCTGCGTATTCCGCTTTAATTAAGTTTTACTTCAAACTTAAATATAAAGATCTTCTACTTCAAAAGATAAATACAACATATAAATCGTTTCTCATGAAATCATTTCCGTTTTGAACAGATGCGTGCAGTAAAACTCAACCAAAGACTTTCGAGACACTCAACAAATCGTGTTCAATACAACAAAAAGCATTTTCATTTGAATGAAATTGCTTTTGAAATTTACATATAGGCCTATAACTCAGATTGTAGCCTAAGTGCAAATACTCATTCATATTCATTCATTCAAATTCCGTTGGTGCATCAAGCTTCCATTTCGGCATGTGCAAAATATATATGCATTTCAGTTTATTCCCCTGAACATATTATCTGTGTAAATATATTTCTCTTTACATAAATTTCTAATATTTACTGAAAGCAAAATAACAAACTTTACCCGAAGAGTGATGCACATGCAACGTAAACGTTTAATTGCGGGTCTAAAGACTTTAAATCATTTTATAATTCATGCGAATTAATTTTCATATTCTTCAGCATCAGTGACTTCTGTATGTGGTATGTTTCCATCGATATTGCAATATTCAATAATTTAGTGTACATCTGAATTTAAATCTATTTAACCCAACACCATTAATTATATAGCTAAAGATTTACAATGATGGAGAGAAATATGTTGTCGCGCGCGCCCGAGTTTTGCACATTTGTTGTGAAACATGCATTTCACGAGATCTCGGGAGAAGAAAGAAAGAAAGAAAGAAAGAAAGAAAGAAAGAAAGAAAGAAAGAAAGAAAGAAAGAAAGGACCATCACCTGTCAGGCGCGCACACGAGACTTGTTGCGCCTCAGTAGTGGAGACATTTGCAATGGCACTAAAACACACTAGATCTCTACAACACATCGTGATGAACTTTTCACCTTTTCATTGAGTTTGTGCATCTCTCCTGAAAGAGAAAATGTGCATAAGAAACTTCGTGTTGACAGACACGATCTGTGATTAAAATATGAATGTAAACGCCATACAAACGAAAACTGTTTTTATTGTTTTGGCTTCAAACTCAATTCCTTGTTTCTAAATGAACTCAATAATAAGGGTTCGAAAAGTCATGGTTTCTTGGATCAGATCGGAATGTAATTGTCTAGTCTTTATTTTTTTCTATCTCATTGTGATTTAATAAGAATACAGAAACCGGTCAGTCTAGATAATAGAGACTCATAATCAAACTTGATAGAATTCAACGATCAGGTATAAGATTGAACTTTTTTCATTTATATTTTCAAGGAAATATAAAGGCTAGCATTAATGATTATTCCTGAATTAGTTATTCCTCAGGATAATGCCATTGTATGTATACATATATAGATGGATGGATGGATAAATAGATAAATAGATAGATAGATAGATGGATGATGGATGGACACAGACAGATAGACGGATGGATGGATAGATGAATGGATAGATAGATAGACATTGGATGGATGGATGGATAGATAGATGGATGGATGATAGTCAGATAGATAGATAGATAGATAGGTAGATGGACAGATATTACCATATGACACCATCATGATACCATATTCTTTTTGTAATTGCGTATAGGAAACTGCTCTTATGAGCATCAATTATGGACTTTTAAAGAGTTTATTCAACATTTAATTTTGATAAACTGCATTACAAAGTCATAGAGCTGATAAGTGTGTGACAGTGTCATGATGAAGATGAGGGTTTCATCTGCCGCTTCTCAGAGGATCAGTTTTACACATGGGGGGGAGTATTGGCTAAAGTATTAAAAATCATTGGAATTCCCATCAAAATGTGTGTTTTTGGGCAGAGCCCATCCCCAGCAGGTGGCTCCCCGCTCCAGCGTAACACAGCAGGACACCTGAACACACACGAGTGTGTGACGCATTGATCACGGAGAAGATCGCCTAGATATGATCCCAGATGCTGCCGTGAATCTGTTATTAAACTGCTGACCTTATTTCAACTGTGCTTTCATGGCTTGGCATCTCTGAATGAGAGCCGATCAAATAGAGGCTCATAGAAAATTGAAATAAAGAACAACTACATCCTGACCTGCTCGTTTAAAGCTGGAGGAAATGAACAGGTTTTCTGCTTTCTGTTGATTAAAGCGAGAGGTTCTTATTATCCGAGAGAGTCGAGCACAATGAGTCTTTCCATCAGTGTGGCCTTAACAAACATAAGCCTGACTGCAACCTGGACACTTCCATGAAAGGACACATACTCGGATTATGATTTATAAGGTTGTAAAGCAAATATGTTTGATAGAATAAACACGGGCAGGACATTCTTCGGGGTGAGGACAAAGCAAACATTCAACATGAATGAGTTTGCAGGTCCTCGAGGTGTTAAACACTGGCTTTAATGGAAAGAAATGGTCAGTTCTGAAAACATCTCAGAAATATGTAAAAAAACGCACCAACGTTGGGACACTTTAAAAAGTTGATTAAGACACATTTATTTAAGGTTGTTTTTTAATCAATTGTATTGTCCTTGTTGTTTTTGTTTTATTTTTACTGTTGCGCTTTGGGTTTGGAAAAAGCGCATTATAAATAAAATACATTATTAATATTATTATAAAGTGGTCTGAAGGTGTTGTTGACACTGTCCATAGTCTGTGTCTTTCTTGGAGTCAGAGTTAATCAATTCTTTTCTCCGTCTTTTTAAATCAAATATCTCAGTCAAGGAAAGAACAGAAGGACTTATTTAATGACATTGCCTCAAAGCAGACGCACTCACACACTCTCATACATGCACACACATTCTTGTGCTAATGATATTTAAGAATGCCATTTTTGAAATTTTTTCCCCGTTTTGTTCTAGTTGAATGCTCTTTTGAGCCGGTTGTGTTTCTCTTTACCTTGAGGGGTTTCCATTAATGTTTTGCTAGAAGGAACATCATTCTGTTCTACTAAAGTGGGTTGAAGGTGTTCGACACCGTCCACATCTCTTGTCTTTCTCACTGGTTTTGTGTTCATCAAGACGTTTGCCTTTTTAAATGAAATATCTCGGTCTCGGACAGAAGGACTCTCGCCACAACTGAAATGTTTCAATCCGAATGGGATTTAAGATGGGAATGCATTGTGTGGTGAAGAATAGCCAATCTAATGTGAAAACTTTATTTTCTGTTTTGTATTTACCTTGATTGTGTATCCAAGTCAGAGAATACATTTAATGCATCGCCAATGTTTCAGTTCATCCATGAGAAAGACATGGATTTAATGGATGAAAGGTTGTGTGAGCCACAAACAAAAGGAGAAGTTTCAGTGATTGAAGCATGTGCTTTAGAAGGAAAGACAAAGAGATAGATAGATAGATAGATAGATAGATAGATAGATAGATAGATAGATAGATAGATAGATAGATGTCTCGCTGAGCTGGTGACTGTACGAATGCTTTTGTTGTGCATTGTTCTCTTCTACACCCAGACAGCATGTAAAGTAACGTAACGTCTAGCGAGAAGAGAATAGAAGAGAAGAGAAGAGAAGAGAAGAGAAGAAGTCTAGAAGAGCGAGAAAGACACAAGTTCAGATCTGACAGTGTAAAGGGAGTTAGTGGACAGTGTTTCAGAGCTGAATGTGGTTCTGTCACTGAAAGCCTTCATCATTTTTTTTAACCTCTACATTACTCCTCATGTGAGTGTTGAACCTCTACATTACTCCTCATGTGAGCGTTGAACCTCTACATTACTCCTCATGCGAGCGTTGAGCATTGAACCTCTACATTACTCCTCATGTGAGCGTTGAACCTCTACATCACTCCTCATGTGAGCGTTGAACCTCTACATCACTCCTCATGTGAGCGTTGAACCTCTACATTACTCCTCATGTGAGCGTTGAACCTCTACATTACTCCTTATGTGAGCGTTGAACCTCTACATTACTCCTCATGTGAGCGTTGAACCTCTACATTACTCCTTATGTGAGCGTTGAACCTCTACATTACTCCTCATGTGAGCGTTGAACCTCTACATCACTCCTCATGTGAGCGTTGAACCTCTACATTACTCCTCATGCGAGCGTTGAGCATTGAACCTCTACATTACTCCTCATGTGAGCGTTGAACCTCTACATCACTCCTCATGTGAGCGTTGAACCTCTACATTACTCCTCATGTGAGCGTTGAACCTCTACATTACTCCTCATGTGAGCGTTGAACCTCTACATCACTCCTCATGTGAGCGTTGAACCTCTACATTACTCCTCATGTGAGCATGAACCTCTACATTACTCCTCATGTGAGCGTTGAACCTCTACATTACTCCTCATGTGAGCGTTGAACCTCTACATTTCTCCTCATGTGAGCGTTGAACCTCATACATTACTCCTCATGTGAGCGTTGAACCTCTACATTACTCCTCATGTGAGCGTTGAACCTCTACATTACTCCTTATGTGAGCGTTGAACCTCTACATTACTCCTCATGTGAGCGTTGAACCTCTACATCACTCCTCATGTGAGCGTTGAACCTCTACATTACTCCTCATGTGAGCGTTGAACCTCTACATTACTCCTTATGTGAGCGTTGAACCTCTACATTACTCCTCATGTGAGCGTTGAACCTCTACATTACTCCTCATGTGAGCGTTGAACCTCTACATTTCTCCTCATGTGAGCGTTGAACCTCTACATTACTCCTTATGTGAGCGTTGAACCTCTACATTACTCCTCATGTGAGCGTTGAACCTCTACATTACTCCTCATGCGAGCGTTGAGCATTGAACCTCTACATTACTCCTCATGTGAGCGTTGAACCTCTACATCACTCCTCATGTGAGCGTTGAACCTCTACATTACTCCTCATGTGAGCGTTGAACCTCTACATTACTCCTTATGTGAGCGTTGAACCTCTACATTACTCCTCATGTGAGCGTTGAACCTCTACATTACTCCTTATCTGAGCGTTGAACCTCTACATTACTCCTCATGTGAGCGTTGAACCTCTACATCACTCCTCATGTGAGCGTTGAACCTCTACATTACTCCTCATGCGAGCGTTGAGCATTGAACCTCTACATTACTCCTCATGTGAGCGTTGAACCTCTACATCACTCCTCATGTGAGCGTTGAACCTCTACATTACTCCTCATGTGAGCGTTGAACCTCTACATTACTCCTCATGTGAGCGTTGAACCTCTACATCACTCCTCATGTGAGCGTTGAACCTCTACATTACTCCTCATGTGAGCATGAACCTCTACATTACTCCTCATGTGAGCGTTGAACCTCTACATTACTCCTCATGTGAGCGTTGAACCTCTACATTTCTCCTCATGTGAGCGTTGAACCTCATACATTACTCCTCATGTGAGCGTTGAACCTCTACATCACTCCTCATGTGAGCATTGAACCTCTACATTACTCCTTATGTGAGCGTTGAACCTCTACATTACTCCTCATGTGAGCGTTGAACCTCTACATTACTCCTCATGTGAGCGTTGAACCTCTACATTACTCCTTATGT
Source organism: Semotilus atromaculatus (assembly GCA_031834385.1). Taxonomy (NCBI): domain Eukaryota; kingdom Metazoa; phylum Chordata; class Actinopteri; order Cypriniformes; family Leuciscidae; genus Semotilus; species Semotilus atromaculatus. Next base: position 34,584,617 of record JAULUF010000009.1, read on the forward strand.
GAGCGTTGAACCTCTACATTACTCCTCATGTGAGCGTTGAACCTCTACATCACTCCTCATGTGAGCGTTGAACCTCTACATTACTCCTCATGTGAGCGTTGAACCTCTACATTACTCCTTATGTGAGCGTTGAACCTCTACATTACTCCTCATGTGAGCGTTGAACCTCTACATTACTCCTCATGTGAGCGTTGAACCTCTACATTACTCCTTATGTGAGCGTTGAACCTCTACATTACTCCTCATGTGAGCGTTGAACCTCTACATTACTCCTCATGTGAGCGTTGAACCTCTACATTACTCCTCATGTGAGCTACATTACTCCTCATGTGAGCGTTGAACCTCTACATTACTCCTCATGTGAGCGTTGAACCTCTACATTACTCCTCATGTGAGCTACATTACTCCTCATGTGAGCGTTGAACCTCTACATTACTCCTCATGTGAGCGTTGAACCTCTACATTACTCCTCATGTGAGCGTTGAACCTCTACATTACTCCTTATGTGAGCGTTGAACCTCTACATTACTCCTCAGAGGAGCGTTGAACCTCTACATTACTCCTCATGTGAGCATTGAACCTCAACATTACTCCTCAGAGGAGCGTTGAACCTTTACATTACTCCTCAGAGGAGTGGAAAGGGTGATGAGATTGAGGGCCCGGCGGTGTTTGCATGTAAGTCTTTGGTTTGTCATCCGCTGGCCAGATTGTAATACAATTATCAGATAGGATCAGACAGAACAGAAAACAGAAACACATTTCACTGCTTTAAGATTCTCGGATCTGAACACTGACTAGTGTGAATATTAGTGGTGCTTGATATATCGAATCAATCATTTGCATTTAAGTTATAAATTTCATTATATAAAAAATAAATAAATAAAAATGTTTGGAAGAATACTTTATTTCTTAGAATGCCACTACCTATCATTCCAAATTAACTTCATGTTGGGTGTTCATTTAGGAAGCCAATTTTGCACAACCTTCTAGCCTTCTAGCATACTATCGGGTTTAGAAAATAATAATAATAAAAAAAATATATATATATATATGTATATACGAAAATATAAAACAATATAAATATATTAATATACCAAAGTAGTGTTTTAAATATATTATATATATATAGTGAAGAAAATAAGTATTTGAACACCCTGCTATTTTGCAAGTTCTCCCACTTAGAAATCATGGAGGGGTCTGAAATTGTCACTGTAGCTTCATGTCCACTGTGAGAGACATAATCTAAAAAAAAAAATTAGTAAGATACAGCTGCAAATAAGTATTTGAACACCTGTCTATCAGCTAGAATTCTGACCATCAAAGACCTGTTAGTCTGCCTTTAAAATGTCCACCTCCACTCCATTTATTATCCTAAATTATATACACCTGTTTGAGGTCATTAGCTGCATAAAGACCCCTGTCCACCCCATACAATCAGTAAGAATCCAACTACTAACATGGCCAAGACCAAAGAGCTGTCCAAAGACACAAGAGACAAAATTGTACACCTCCACAAGGCTGGAAAGGGCAACGGGGAAATTGCCAAGCAGCTTGGTGAAAAAAGGTCCACTGTTGGAGCAATTATTAGAAAATGGAAGAAGCTAAACATGACTGTCAATCTCCCTCGGACTGGGGCTCCATGCAAGATCTCACCTCGTGGGGTCTCAATGATCCTGAGAAAGGTGAGAAATCAGCCCAGAACTACACGGGAGGAGCTGGTCAATGACCTGAAAAGAGCTGGGACCACCGTTTCCAAGGTTACTGTTGGTAATACACTAAGACGTCATGGTTTGAAATCATGCATGGCACGGAAGGTTCCCCTGCTTAAACCAGCACATGTCAAGGCCCGTCTTAAGTTTGCCAATGACCATTTGGATGATCCAGAGGAGTCATGGGAGAAAGTCATGTGGTCAGATGAGACCAAAATATAACTTTTTGGTCATAATTCCACTAACCGTGTTTGGAGGAAGAAGAATGATGAGTACCATCCCAAGAACACCATCACTACTGTGAAGCATGGGGGTGGTAGCATCATGCTTTGGGGGTGTTTTTCTGCACATGGGACAGGGCGACTGCACTGTATTAAGAAGAGGATGACCGGGGCCATGTATTGCGAGATTTTGGGGAACAACCTCCTTCCCTCAGTTAGAGCATTGAAGATGGGTCGAGGCTGGGTCTTCCAACATGACAGTGACTATGTTTACATGCAGCCAATAACCCGTTCAAAACCGGAATATTAGCAATAACCCGGTCATGCACGGCCATGTAAACACTGGCAAAAACCCGAATATGCTCATATACCGGTTTTTAAAAACCCGAATATTATACCTGGGGTACCCCTTTTCTAACCCGAATATTTGGTCATGTAAACGCGTATCGGCATATCCCCATCAAAAGGAACATTGATTTGTGTTCTGCGCATGTTCTATTCGCAAGGAATCTTGGTCTTTTGAGTAGAGGAACTTCCGTCTGGCACATACAAAAACCCGCGTGCAGTATACCGGAAGTAAACAAGAAGTAGAGGTAAACATGGCGAGACGCAGCACAGCACCATACTTTTGGAGCGAGGAGGAAATTAATTTCGATCTATTTCAAAGGCGATCGCTATCTGCCCCGAACTATCCATTTTATATATATATATATATATATATATATATATGTATGTATGTACATTTACATTTTACATTTATTCATTTAGCAGACGCTTTTATCCAAAGCGACTTACAAATGAGAACCATAGAAGCAGTTAAACTAACAGCAGGACAACAAAATGTAAGTGCTATAACCTTTCACAGTTTAATCCAACGTAGAACCCGTACAAATTTTTTTTTTTATTTTTATTTTTTTATAAATAGAAAGGAAGAGAAAGTGTTAGTATTACTGGAAAAAGTGCTGCCGAAAGAGATGCATCTTCAACTGTTTCTTAAAAATGACTATGGACTCAGCAGCTCTGGTATGTATGTATGTGTGTGTGTGTGTGTGTGTGTGTGTGTGTGTGTGTGTATATCTGTTTTAAAATAATGAAAATATAAAACAATATAACAATATAAATATACCAAAGTAGTGTTTTAAATCTTATTTTATATTTTAATAATGTTAAATTATTTGATGTACATTTAAAACACTGTACTTTGTTATATTAATATATTTATATTGTTATATTATTTTATATTTTCATTATTTTAAATTATTTCATGTACAACAATATAAATATATTAATATAACAAAGTACAGTATTTTAAATGTACATAAAATAATTTAAAATAATGAAAATATAAAATAATATAAATATATTACTATAACTAAAGTACAGTGTTTTAAATTGTGATGATTATGGCTTACAGCTTATGAAAACCCCAAATGCAAAATCTCAGAAAATTAGAATATTACATTAAAAAAAAAAAAAAAGGATTTTAAATACAGAAATGTCGGACCTCTGAAAAATATAATCATGCATATGTATATAGTTATACTAAATATATCCTAGTTTCACCTTTTAATTTGAATTACTGAAATGAATGAACTTTTGCACGATATTCAAATTTTTCGAGTTACACCTGCATATTAATATAAACACGTAGTGTTTTAAGTGTACATGAAATCATTTAAAATAATTGAATTAAGGTGTGAATGCAAATGCTCCATTGAGATCTTCATTGGACTGTACTGTTGAATGTGGACACTAGAGGCGCTGTGGTTCAGCAGGGATGCCTTTTAATCCACTGGGAGGGCAGAATCTCTCAGTATCTGCCACACAGGGTAAGCCTAATTTGCCTGATCATACATGCACGCGGTCCCGTCAGCCAGTAGTGCTGGGGGAAGGGGACTAATAATAGTCCAAATGCTTTTGCTGTTAGGAGGATTATAGAGCCATATCTACCAGCCATCGGTAAGACCGGGTTGACCCTTGGCTGAACCGGCGTGAACATGTGCTTCGGTAACACTAGGAAGACGAGTCAGGGTATTAGGGCAAGAGGGTAAACAGGTGCAACTGGGATGATCAGGTAATACGCAGCAAGTGAGGAAGACATAATTGAGTTATGCATGCAATAATGCTCATTTTCCCCTCAATAACCATTACTCTGCATGCGGAATGAATAAGTGCTGCATGTTACAGTGTGTGTGTGTGTGTGTGTGTGTACAACATCTAGTATGTTCACCTCAAGCCACATGTTGTGCCATGGCCTATTCTGTTTGTGACAAGAGTTTCTAAAGACATCAACTCGGGCCTCAGCTAAAGCAGAAATCCCTGGTAAAGATGCATGAGATTAATGACCCACAAGCTTTCAGAGAAGCGAGGTCAGAGAGTGGTCAGGAACGTTATATCACATGTGTGGGATCAGGAGGGCAGCGAGCCGCAGTTCAGCTTCTGGACGGGTCAAAAGTGCATGAAGGATCAGCAGAGCAACAGGTGTTCGTCACTCTTTTGTGCTCTATCATTTGTTTTTCATTTCTGTGGATTTTCAATGTTTTAGTCAGGGTTGTGCAAAATTCTATCCATCCATCCATCCATCCATCCATCCATCCATCCATCCATCCATCCATCCATCCATCCATCCATCCAATCGATCTGCCTATATATCTTTGTCTGTCTATCTACCTATACATCATTCCATCCATCATTTTATTTTTACTCCAATATTCAAATCTAAATGGCATTGAATTCAAGTTTGTATGCCTCACGTAAATGCGTCTCTTTAGCACGCAGTGTGTTTTATCGTGTTATTTATACGCGAAAATGAGTTTTTACGTGCATATGATATGCAGTTTTAGCGTGCATTTGATACGCACTTCATTGCGTGTAATACACACGCACTAATTCTACCCAAACGTATAATACACACGCACCCCACACCACTCCTAAACCTACCCTTAACAACCCATGCGTATCATATGCAAGTAAAAACTCATTTTCGCTTATAAATAACACGATAAACACACTGCGTGCTATAGAGACGCATTTAGTGTGATCGGGTTGCGTATACTTAAATTAAAAATCAGGAATATAAAATGCAAACTCATGACACAAGAAATTTATGTAAAATGAATGTAAAATGCATCAATTCATGTAAAATTTAAATAAGTTAGGCCTACAATTTAGGCATGCTTTGTGAATGAGCCCCGTTCAACAGACTTACAATCTCATTTTCATTTGTGTCCCATTAAATATACACTATTTACCCCATCCATGAAGTCACCATCATTCATGCCTACACACACATAAATAGGATAGCAAAAAGATCTGATGAACACTTGTTATGATGTTCATTGTGCACCAGTGCATCGTGCTGATCCCGAGTTCGAGAGCGGAGTGGACTGGGACGCCGCGGGCGAGGGACCAAATCCAGGTCATCCAGATCCTGCGTGCAGTAATCTCTGCCCCAGCAGTGAACCCTCCATCTCATTAAAGAGGATTTCATTCCAATAGTGTAGATGTACGATTGAAAAGATTTGCTTTCGTCTTTTCCCTCCTCTACGCTGCTTCAAATCGCAGTAAAGCTGAGTTTTGCAAGTTCAGCTCGGCCCACTATAGGCAAAAAAGCAACATTTATCATAGTACTACAAACACATGTTATTGCAATAAGAATAAAACCTTTAATATATACAAGGTGAGCATGTAAATACATATTTTGCATACTCTCATGTGTCATGTGTTACAGTGTTAGTTCACCCAAAAATTTTAATTACCCTAAAATGATCCCATAATTTACTCACCCTCAAGACTTTCATCTTTCATCCAAACACAATCTGAGTTATTTAACAAAACATCTGGGTTCTTCCCAGCTTTATAATGGGCTCTGAGATCGACAAAAGTTTATACTTGATAATTAGACACAAGATCATTTTCACAGATGAACCCAACTTTTATGAATTTTGAGGCCCAAATGCAGTCGCCAGAGGTAAAAAGCTGAAGGTAGGCTATAAACGAACTACAGCACGGTCTCAGGAATTCAACGTCACCATCACTAAGCTTATCATTTTCACGTCCTGCGCCACGTTGTTTAAATAGCACATGCATGTGCGCCCATGGGCTGCTGGTCTGAAAACGAGGTGTGTTCAGGCACATAGTTGGCGCGTTGCTATTTTTAGGACAACAAAAATAGACAGCCATTGACCAACTGCAACTTGTAGCTACAACTAAATAACAAAATAAATACTGTTCCATTGAGTCAATGGAACAGTATTTATTTTGTTATTTAAAGATTGCGTTGATGTGCGCCTATAGGCGGCTCTGCAACGTGCGTACACTCTGCTTATTACACACACAGGGACACGCAGCAGCACACAAACATGCTCGATATTAAAAATAAAAGGATTACAATGTAAAAGATTAATGTTGTGTACTTAAAGATATGGTGGAATCCGGCTTGTCCCGTTGATGGTCTGCTCGCCCGCTTTAACCTCTTGCACGAGCAGATCCGTTTCCTCTCTGGTTCAGTCTTTACTTGCAAATTCTGTCATGTAAATAGCGAATCCGTCATTGCGTGAGCGCAACTGGCTTTTACAGGGAATGGGAGATGAGCCTCTGATTGTTTTTTTTGCATGTTACGCCCAAAACACACCCATTACTCATTAAGAGAAAAGGGACCGCCCTTTTCACTTTTAGACCATGCGCCGGGACCGCCGACCATTTTTCCCGTCATTAAACTAGCAAAAGTGGATTCAGACTCGCACTATGTGCACTTGGGCTAGACCATGGGGTGTGGATTGTTAAAATAGGGCCCATAGCATCAACAAGCTGGCGTAAGCTCTAAGGGATCACTACACAATCTCATTATCCTCACACTAATGGCCACACAGAGTCCATGATCTCAGTGTTACAGACCTCAGCTGTATTACTGCTTGCAAAACGGTTTGCTCTGGGTTTTATTCAGCTGTTAGCGACTTACTGGGTTTAAAGGAACTGAAATTAATTTCCTGTGTGTGTTTGCGAGCACAAGAGCTGCTGTCATCATGGAGGTCAACACCAGACACTCATACACACAAACAATGCAGGACCCGGGGTCATTCGTTCTTAAAGCGGACTAATTAATGCAGTTCATTACAACGAGAGGGACTGAAACAGTGTGACGTGCATGAATGCTTGAAATAATATATTTATAGTATAAAAACACACACACTCACATTTACACTCATACTCACACTGAAAAGCCACTCAAAAGTTTGGTGACGGTAAGATTTTTTAAAATGGTTTTGAAAGTCTTTTCTGCTCACCAATGCTGCATTTATGCATAAAATAATAAAACAAATTTAAAATGTATTTTCCTGATCCTGCAGAAATCATTCTATTATGCTGATTTACTGGCCACGAAACATTTCTTATAATCAGAGTTGAAAACAAGTGCTGCTTAATTTTGTTGAGAAAACAATACAATTATTTCAGGATATATTTTTGAAATAACATTAAGTAGGTTGTAGATTCATTAGGGAATGTTATACTAAATTACAATACAAAACAAAAACAAAAAAAATCAAATTTTTTCCATTATTATTTTTTCCACCTATGAAATAATGTTCCTTTTCAATTAATGTCATCAAGGCCTCTTAAGTTTTACCCAAGGGTTGCTGTTGGTGTTTCAAACATTTTTAAAGTTCAATCAAGGGATCCCAATTGATCAAATGAAGTCCCAGGCTAGGTTTTTCTTGTTGAATGTCCTATTTCACTCCAAACTATATCACAGAAGTAAATATTGTTTCATATTACCTTAAGCATGTATTGCAAACATATCATTAAAATCACTCAGGCTATTGTTCTGTATGTCCATGAGTCTAAAGCACTTGTAGCAAAGCTAAAAATCCTTTTTTTTTCTTGAGCACGGAGAAAAGCGTCAAAAGTGTCTCATAGAGCAGACAAGTGTTAAGTGCTCTGCCTGATGGCCGTGGTTCGTAGAAGTGGGATCTGAACCTCAATCATCCCATGTTCTTGAGCTCTAAACATTAAGAGTGAGAAAATGAGTGTGAATGTGCATTTTTGAGAGCTCACGATGTGTTGATGCGTTTGTGCGCATGTATAGTCCTACTTTATGGTCCCCAGGGTGGGTCAAAGCACCAGGTGACAGGTTAAAACCCGGTCAGGATGAAATGCATTTTTCATAGGCCTGATTTTCTCTATGAGTAGAGCTTGATCTCGACCCATCATCGACCCCAGAATACACTCTGCACTAAAGCAGCACTGTATCAATTAAACATGCAGGACAAGGAAATGCAGAGTTCAGTGCACTTTTTAACCTGAGGTCAGCAGAGGTTTAACATGAGTTCAGTGCACTTTTCAACACGCTTCATTGATCTTCGCTTATGAAGAAAGCCATAGGGAGAAGCCTTGCTGTGGCATCCCAAGGGTCAATGTTGCTGAATAGACAATCCCTGATCAGTAGTGCTTGCTTAGGCATGTTTTTCCAAACGCAGAACCCACGAATGAAACTCGTACAATACATGCTACAGACATAAATGGGAACTCAAACCATGTAGGAAGTTGTGTTTTTATTTCTCAAAGTGATAATTTGACAAATTATTCGTAAAGGAATAGTTCGGCCAAAAATGAAAATTGTGTCATTAAATACTCACCCTCATTGTCGTTCCAAACCCATAAGACTTTTACTCATCTTCTGAACACAACTGAGACGTTTCTGTCCCTCCATTGACAGTCTATGCAACTACATTTTTATGCTTCAAAAAGTTCATAAAGAGATTGTAAAACTAATTCATATGAATTGAGCGTTTTGGTCCAAATTTTCTGGAGACACGTACTGTTTATGTAATATATAGATTGAATTTAGGCTTTTATTCACATATAAACATTCATCAACTCACACATCAGTTGTGGTAAACGGAAGCTCAAACATGTTCGCTTGACGTGCGAGAACCAATGAGGTTAATTCGTGTTACGCATCATATTTGAGCTTCAACAAGAACCAATGAGGTTCATTCGTGTTACGCATCATGTTTGAGCTTCAACAAGAACCAATGAGGTTCATTTGTGTTACGCATCATGTTTGAGCTTCAACAAGAACCAATGAGGTTAATTCGTGTTACGCATCATGTTTGAGCTTCAACAAGAACCAATGAGGTTCATTCGTGTTACGCATCATGTTTGAGCTTCAACAAGAACCAATGAGGTTCATTCGTGTTACGCATCATGTTTGAGCTTCAACAAGAACCAATGAGGTTCATTCGTGTTACGCATCATGTTTGAGCTTCAACAAGAACCAATGAGGTTCATTCGTGTTACGCATCATGTTTGAGCTTCAACAAGAACCAATGAGGTTAATTTGTGTTACGCATCATGTTTGAGCTTCAACAAGAACCAATGAGGTTCATTCGTGTTACGCATCATGTTTGAGCTTCAACAAGAACCAATGAGGTTCATTCGTGTTACGCATCATCTTTGAGCTTCAACAAGAACCAATGAGGTTCATTCGTGTTACGCATCATGTTTGAGCTTCAACAAGAACCAATGAGGTTCATTCGTGTTACGCATCATGTTTGAGCTTCAACAAGAACCAATGAGGTTCATTCGTGTTACGCATCATGTTTGAGCTTCAACAAGAACCAATGAGATTCATTCGTGTTACGCATCATGTTTGAGCTTCAACAAGAACCAATGAGGTTCATTCGTGTTACGCATCATGTTTGAGCTTCAACAAGAACCAATGAGGTTCATTCGTATTACGCATCATGTTTGAGCTTCAACAAGAACCAATGAGGTTCATTCGTGTTACGCATCATGTTTGAGCTTCAACAAGAACCAATGAGGTTCATTCGTGTTACGCATCATGTTTGAGCTTCAACAAGAACCAATGAGGTTCATTCGTGTTACACATCCCGTTTGAGCTTCAACAAGAACCAATGAGGTTCATTCGTGTTACACATCCCGTTTGAGCTTCAACAAGAACCAATGAGGTTCATTCGTGTTACACATCCCGTTTGAGCTTCAGAAAGAATGAATGAGGTTTGTTCTCGCACGTCAAGCTGGTTCGGTTGAGCTTCTGTTTATGTTTGCTAATCAAGGTTCATATGTGAATAAAAGCCTAAATTCAATCTGTGCATTATATAAAACGGTTGAATCTCTTCAGAAAATTTGGACTAAACGACTCAAATTCATATGGATTAGTTTTACAATCTCTTTATGAACTTTTTGAAGTGCCAAAGTTTCAATTGATTAGCTGTCAATTGAGGGATGGAAATCGCTCAGATTTCATCAAAAAATATCTTCATTTGAGTTTCGAAGATGAACGAAAGTCTTACGGGTTTGGAACGATATGATGGTGAGTAATTACTGACAGCATTTTCATTTTGTGGTGAACTTTAAGAAATCACCCTAACATGATGATTTGATACTCAAGAAACATTTATTACTGTTATCAATGAGGAAACATTTATGCAGACATTTATATGTTAAGGGGCAAAAACACACAATATTATTATTTTGACTGTATTTTTTGATCAAATAAATGCAGTCTTGGTGATTCTTAACTAATTCGAAACCATAGCAAATTGCTTCCTCTTTGAAAAGTAGTGTGCATATATTCAAAAACTTTGCTCTTGTTTCACAGGTCAAAGTGTGGTTTCAAAACCGCCGCACCAAACAGAAGAAGGACCAGACCAAGGACACCGACAAGCGCTCGTCGTCCACCTCCGAATCCCTCGCCACGTGCAACATCCTACGTCTCCTGGAGCAGGGCCGTCTCCTGTCTCCCCCAAACCCTCTGCTGGCTCACCCGCACCCCGGAAATGGCTCTCTTCTGGCCAGCCCATCCGTGTCCACCTCCTCGGGGGTGAGTAGCACCACCACGGCTCCCGGGTCGGGCAACGGTGGGACGTTCGGACTGTCGCTGTCTTCTTTAGGTGGGACTCCACCTTCGCCTCGTCTGGGAGTGCCACCACCCTCCCTTTGCTTCACCATGCCTCTCCTGAGCGGCACCCATCACGAACTCCCATCGGGATACGGCTGCGGATCCTCAGCGTTCGAGCCCTACATGAGGATTGAGCGGAAGGACGGTGAGTTAGGTGGGAAGAAGACGGTTTCCTAAAAGTGTTCGCCTAGCTACTGGTACCTTCCCCCACTCTACCTGTCTCAGGGGTCTCACCTGTGCCGCGAACAGCCGGTCGGATGGAGCGGAGGTTTGCAAACTGACAGAAAGAGATTGAACGACATAGTCTTCACGTTCGGATACTCGTCTCGCTGGCCTCTCTAGCGATAGTGCCTACAACCAAATTTAGGCCAGTCGGACTCCATCATTCGGTAAGGAGGAGCTTTTGGGATGAAGCCTGTAATTAAGCATCGCTGTGTTCGGTGAATTTTGTCGTCCACAGGTTTCTTTTCATTTTTGCATTACACGTGTGGTGAAGAAAGCCTCAGACCTATAAGACCCATTCACACCAAAAACGAAAACTATTGCGATAACTATAAGCGCCCATAGCAACGCACGATGACATTCTGTTTATTAGATACGCGTTACAGTTTTGTCGTCTGCCGCTTTAAATGCTCGAGCGCTTTAAAGCAGGGTGCATTCTGATTGGCTGTCAATGTTTTTGTAATCCATCTGCTGGATAGAAATCATTCGGAAAGTGATTACAACAATATCCCTTTCCTTTGCCGATATTGCTATAGTTGTGGTGTGGACTTCTTTTATATTTATAATGATTTTTAAACCTTTATGTTTATCGTTATAGTTATCGTTCTTGGTGTGAACTGGCCTTTATTGTTTGTGAATGATGGAAAACGCTGTAAAAGTAACTGTAACTAAGGCAAAATTATTTCGCAAGTTTGTTTCCAAATGGGTGTTAAAAAAAGAAAAAAAAATGGACGAAAAAAAGACATTGATCTACAGTGGTACGTTTTTTATGCTGCTCTAAATTAATAGACTAGAGGAGCTTCTTGTCGATATAAATGTGTGTCTGTATGAAAGTTTAAGAATGAGAGAATTATCTGAGTGAATAACAATAACAAGGCACTGACAAATTTTGTGGCATTTACTTCAAACTGGACCATAGTGATGGTAATATTGAGAGTTCAATGGACAGAATGATAATTCATATAGCAATGATGCAACACTAATTGCATAAAATTTAAGTGTGTGAAAAATTATACATTAATAATAGCATCTAAAATTACTCTTCACATGCAGTGCACATGCGCAATGCACATCCTTTAAAAATATTTCCTTTTCTCTTCGTAACACATGAAATTCTCAGTTGAAAGGGTTAACGATGCCCTCAACATTATATTGCCCCAAGTTAAGATGCTTCCTCTTGTTGTTTCCGAATGTATTTGACATAAAGGGCTAATTATTGACTTCCAAAATAGACCAGAGTCTTTCAGCATCTGGGGCCGGTTGCACCAACTGTGTGTGTAAGTTACAACCCCACTAACACAGAACGTTTAGGGAACGTTAGTTTATGGTTCTCTAAAGGTTAGTTTGAACCAAACCAAAAACTATCGTTTAGGGAACGTTCCCTCAGGGTTATGACGTTCCCTGCATGTTAAGAAAACTTTCCATGGGAACCAAAACCTAAACAAAACCTTAAGGGAATGTTCCTGCAACCAAAAACGAACTTTCCCAGAATGTTCTGGGAACCATAAATTGTTAGCTGGGAACGTAGCCTAGGTTTGACGTAAAGAGGCACTAAGTTGCGAACTACTAAATATTTTTGAGTTGCACCATTACTTGAAGCGTAACTAACTAAATATTTACGGAAGCCTCTAACCTGGAGTAACAGTAACTGCACTGCATCAATAAGCTGTTGTTTTACATTATGTGAATTAACGTACTTTGTTAGCAGCTCTTCAACACAAACACAATCATACAGGGGCTAATCGGGCTAACCGCGCCTCTGTGCATCGGTCCGTGATTTGCATGTCAAATGAAATCAGTCATAACAAATAAATGCCATTTCTTTTTTTCCTTTTCTTTTTTTATCAGTTTTTATTTATTCATCCTCATTAATATCAAATAGAGTTTCTCAATGTTATGTACATATAAAATAGTCTATGTATAATATTTTTCATGATTAACTAGTATCGTATTTAATATAAACGTATTTTTACCAGTAGTTATGTGAGGCAAAAGAAGTTAGAATGAAGGATAAACTGAAACTCACAGCATTTAAACTTACGTATATCAAGGCTGCTATTGGATCATAGACGGTTAACGTCATATTATGCGACTACGCATTACTTTACAGAGAGTTTACGAACTGCTAGCTACTTTCTGCCTTAACAACAAATGGTGCAACCGAATTAGTTACAACTAGTAGTTACTAAGCCTCTAGTGTGGATTTTACGTTCCAATTTAAGTAAGAACTCATGAATGGTTGGTGCAACCCTACCCTCGAGATCTTAAACAATGTTTAATTATGAATTGAGCGTGCATAAGATCAGTTTCACACTATGTGCACATCATTCAGACACCAATCGCAGTTTACATGCACTATTGCTGGCCATTGCACTACTATAGGTTTGGAAACTGAATCAAAGCTATTGCGAATACAAATAGAAACTCACAAATAAGTATTTTGATGTGGTACTGAATGATTGCTTTAAAGATTATGGTAGTAGTGAAATTTAGACATTTTTCCATCCCAAATTATGACTTTGGAGTTATGTTAATTATTATGTCCTACCCTGTCAGCATTAGCTTGCTTCTCAGAGTCATTGGGTCAGTTTGGTGCTTTATATGACTGAAGAATTAAAACCTTCAATTAATCAGCATTCTTTTATTACCTCGAATCTATGGAGTCCTAAAGGACATGGTAATGTAAAAAATTTGAGATGGGTGGGAATTATTATAATTTTTTTAATGCTTTAGCGTTTTTTCGCAAAACCTTTGCGTTCCCTCGCAAAACCGTTTACGTTCCCTCACAAAGAACTCAAAAGGTTGGAGGCACAAAGTTTCTCAGGGGAATGCAAACTTTTTGCGAGTGAACACAAAGTTTCTCGGGGAACGCAAAAACATCGACTTATTTTTCCTCTCAACTCCCATATATCCCCCCTCTCAATATCCCCCCCCCCACCACCACCACCATCACCATGTGCCCTTAGGGGCAAATCCGTACGAATCCGATGCACTTTATGTTATTTAATTTCTTCTACGTCTTTTTCACTCAAAACTTACCATGCATATCGGTAAGAATAGCATGCATTGACTAGCATGCAAATTCCCCAAACATTGCCAGTTTCAGACAGCCAAAGATATCTACTGCAACTCCTTCCAAACTTCCAAGCTGACTCAATGAAAACATGCACTTAAGCTAGGTAAACACATGCAATAGTTTCAGATTTAAATGATTATTCTGCAGGCTGTGTCTGGTAAAAGCCTATTTACTATGAGCATTTTGCATGAACAAGTCAAAACATCTATTCACATGGGATGTATTTTTTTCCCTGTGTGTGGCAAAAAACCCACCAACAATAAGATTTCGGTGACAGAATAGATGCATCTGTGCTCAGTAAAATTAGTACTGTCTGGTTGAGTTGAAATTTGTCTTGTCAGATGTTTTATTTTGGATTAAGCGAGCTGGGTTGTATTTTGAATTATAGCTTGTGAAGTGCATATTAGGGTTGCACTAGGGTAAACAGACCTTTTGTCTGCACTTGTTTGTTTTGCTCTTAAGGACCGTTCACAGTGACAGCCATTTCAACCGCTGGAAGTTGCTGAGTCTCTGTGCTTAAAGTTTGAATTCAATTTAACGTTGTTGCTCAACAATTTCTGCCACTTACAGCATGTCACCCCTAAATCTCAGACTCGCACTAAAAATGAAACACTGGCCTTTATCGTGAATAGGCCTTTAGTGGCATTGCTCAGTGGCGATCAGCTAAAACACTGTAGTTTCATCACTATCCTCTGACAGTAGCATAGCTTGGACGTTGAAGGAATAGTTAAGTACAAAATAATAAGTGTGTCTTTTACTCACAGTTGTGTCATTCTTAACCCGCATTGACTTCCATGGAATCTTGGATCTTCTATGGAACACAAGAGAATCATTAAAGGACAACTCCGGCGTAAAATGAACCTTTGGTCTAATTACACATTGGTACATAGTCAACCTGCTCTCTGAGATTTGTTTTCACGATTATCGAATGTAAAGAGTTTTATCTCTAAAAACTGTTTAGCTTGTAACGCTAGTATATTGGGCATAGAGTAATGAAAATAAAAATCGCTAGTTAATACCACTAACAAGGCTCAAAATAGCCCAATACTAACACGTTAGCATAATGAGGGTCCCTACCTGCAAACTAAAGCATTGAGCCACTTCGCACTCTCCACTGTGGAAAACAGTCTCGATCAGTCGAATCATGAACGCCGAGCCGAACAACGAGATTCCAAGACAGTTCTTCTAAAAACAGTTTTTAGAGATAAAGCTCTTTACATTCGACAATCATGAAAACAAATCTCAGAGAACGGTTGACTATGTACCAATGTGTAATTAGACCAAAGGTTCATTTTACGGCAGAGTTGTCCTTTAAAGAATGTACAAGTAATGACTGATGCACTATATTTCAAAAATTCTGACAGTCATACAGCAGTTTAAACTTTTAAGTAGCTTTTTTAAGCTTGAAAGTGCAGTCCCCATTTAATATACTTGCATGAAAACATTGAGGATAATAAAAAATTTTTTATTAATAATTGAGTAACAATAATTACTGAGCAGCAAATCAGCATGTTAGAATGATTTCTGAAGGATCATGTGACACTGAAGACTGGAGGAATGATTCATCTTTGATCGCAGGAATAGATTACATGTTAAAATATATCACAATAGAAAACAGATTTTTCAAATTGTAGCAATATCACTGTTTTTACAGTACTTTCGATCAAATAAATGCTGCCCTGGTGAGCCTACGAGACTTCTTAAAAAAAAAAAATGTAATCTTACTTATTCCTCACTTTTAACTGGTAAAGTAAATGCTCCAAGAGCAAGAAAGTCATGCAGTTTTGACACAACATGAGGGTGAGTAAATGATGACAGAATTGTTTTTGCTATCAAGCTGTAGGCTAACAGATTATATTACACCTTATTGAATTGCTTTCTGAAGACGACCGAGAAAGACATGATTTTAGCTTCTTATACAACTTGATCGCAGATGAATCTGAACTTATGAATGGAAATCCTCGTGGCGGTGGTGGTGGTGTTGTTGTTGAACACGGTTATTTTCTATAAGCATCATGTATAATTTATTCAGCCTGTACCGCTGAGACAGACACTAGTTCACTAACATTAGCGCATGCAGTCCAGGCTTACAAGACCTTAACACACCCGAACACATCACACATTTTCTTTTCTCACTCTGATTTTCGCTGACATCTCTCAAAATGTTTCCTTAAAAACGCGTTAGCCAGTTTGTCCACACTATTATTGAGGGGAAACAACTAAATGAAGCATCTCACAGACCTGTGCATTTGGAAAAATAGTGAACGGCTTTAAAGAGAGAACTGAGGATCTTCACCATCACTGTACAATTACATTAAAAAACAAAACCTCAACCCTTTAATTATGGAACATATGCTTGAAATATGTTTTCACAGTGTGGTGAACAAGCTAAGACAGTATGAATAACATTGCCACAGATATGATTGTAAAATGTGGTTTGAGTTTGCTGTGATTGAGTGGAAAGATTTTTAATTTAATCTCACGTCCACATTTCCTTCCATTGTTAAAGAGTCAGTGCTCTTGTTCTGGCACAAAGATTATGTGTAAGTAAGCCATATGCTTTTTGGCAGTGCAGCATTTGTGTGACCGTGTCGCATCAAATGATGATGATAATAATAACAATAATGGCACCAGCTTCTCACGAATAAAGAAAACACTTAATATGTAAATATATGAGTCTTTGCACAGTATTGTGATCTTACAGAAAAAAAAAATGGAATGGAAAAAAAATATAAATGCTTTACAATTCTTTGTCTCATTAACTATTTGCACTTATTTAAAGAAGTTTGTGTTCTGTGGCAAAATAGCCTTTCTCATGGTTTGGTTTGGCTAAAAAGCCAAGATATTGTACAATATGTACATGTGTTTTTATTCATATAAATATATGTCTATGTAATTTGCCTACACTTGTGTCTTTCTTGTGACTCTCTCAGTCGTTGATATATCCATCTATACATTATATATATATACACACACAAACAATTATTTATGCCCAAAAAGTTATATATACAGTATATACATAACGGTATTATATTATATACAGCATAATACACGCAGTATACAGTGTACAAAGAACATGAGACTTTGCTCCTTTTTTTTATAACAGCATAGCATTATGCCAAAATTCATACTGTTCTTGATATTTATATGAATTCAGGCTGATCAGGAATAATTGTTCCTCTAGCCCTTCTCTCTCTTATAACCTCCAGCTCTTTTCTCGAGATGAGGGGGTGGTGCGGTTATTTTTCAGGAAACGGTGGACAAGCGGACACAATATGTTTAACCACATGGTTAGTCCCTGGATCTCCTCCCAGCGCTGCTCTCCCTTTCAGTCTCGCCTGGACAATCAACTCCAGGGTGCCAATTAAAATGATTGGCGGCTTTTCTTCACGGGAGTGGATGGATGGAGGGAATGGGGACTGGATGGGTGGCCTGGTGGTTTTGGTGTACGTAAGAAGAAGAAAAAATAGATATAGCAACTGTGTTCTTTAAGACAGTCGTTCACAACTGGTTTTGTTCCAGGACTCAGATTTTGTATTGGACATCAAGTGGCGTCCCAAAACTGTTTGAAACACACCTAAATAAAACAGATCTATGGTATATTTTTAGTCATAAACCCCCCAGCTGAGAAACACTGCATTAAGATCCCTTCATCTGGAGTGATGGCAAGGCAATCCCTAAATTAGAGAACATTTTGTTAAAATTGTATTGTAGGCATGTTAAAATTTTGAACAATTTAAAGAAAAAGACATCTTATATTGCTATATTATAGCAACTGTTCTTCCAGAAATACAGATGGTCATTATCTACTCACCCCCAAACTATTGTGTTCAAGCTTCTTCAAGCTGCTCTTTTCCAAGACAACATTTCAAAGTAAGCGTGGCTTCAATGCTGCAAAAAAGACAAAAAAATATAATTAAATTATTTTTTAAAACCATTAAAAGTTCTGTTAAATTAACTCCTAGAAGAAAAGGTTCAATATAGAACCTCAAAGGGTTCTGAGAACATTTTAGGGGCCCATGGGATCATTTTATGGATTTAGTTTGAATTAAATTAATTTTGTTTTAATTCATTTTTAGTTCTAGTTCAATTTTATGAATGAAGCAGCTCGTAAAATATTGTATCACTAGGAAAGAGAAAATTAAATAACTTGATAAATATTAAAGTATTATGCAATCATTGCAGACATTTCTCCTCATATAGAACCTTTCTTAACGGGTTCTTAAAAATTCTACATAGAACCCCAATGAACATTGTATTGTGGATTCCAAATATTTACTGTAAAAAACAACAACATGATTTTACAGGCAAGTTCCAGTGTATAGACATTGCACAGTGTTTTAACACAAAACATGAGAGCAACAAAGTAACACATCAAATGATATATATAACAAACTTAAATGATCTAAACAACATAACATATAAAATAAATAAAATTCAGTCATATGATGTGTCACAGGGATGAATCTATTTTACTGTTGTCCAATAGAATAGCTGAAGTTAAAATAATGTAAATTATATAATACATAAATGATTTTCCATTTATTATAATAATATACAAATTATATTTTTTTACTTTTTTTTACTACAAATTATACTTTCCTATAAGCATACCTTTGTTTTATTGAATAAAAACTCCAAATTGTTACAGTAAATTATAAGGTAATTCGTTCTTTGTGCTTCCAAAAAACATTTTTACATTATTTTACGTTATAGTTTTTTTACTGTACATAAGGTGGCATACAGTTACAGATAAACATAAATAATTCATTTCATTAATTCAATTTAGAAATATATTTTTACTGCTTTGTGTGAGCAACAAACATTTCAAACTGAAACGATTCCAACATGCCATATTCGTTCACAAGATAATTTTTCAACTAAAAAACTGACATTAGAGAGAATCAATAAATGACAAAATCTTAATTTCTTCGGGTGAATTACTACTACCCCTTTTAGAAAATGGCATAATACCACTAGACTTTTAAAATCCAGAGTTTTTCAAAGAAAAATGTAAGAGAACAAAACTTTTTATCCATCCACACTCAATAGTACAGCTTGGCAACAATTCAAACGGCACCTTGGCGGAAAAAAAAAGAGAGAGTCCGATTAAAGCAACTCTGTCCATCAGCAACTGCAATATTTTCCTTTTCAGTGTAAAAGCCGTTTTGGCCTTCACGCCTTTAACCACGCATCACTGTACCATCGCCCCTCTCTCTCTCTCTCTCTCTCTCTCTCGACCCTGTTCAGTGACCCTGCAGGAGGTTTCGTCACTAATTAGGGTCGCTAATTGGGGGGCTACGGGGCCGGGGTCCTCTCCACACCTGCACCAGTCATGTGACCCATCGAGAGGTGCGCAGGGTCAAAGGTCATGTGTTGGGGGGGGGGCAGCTGTGAAGGTTCGGGATTAGCGAGAGAGGAGGGAGCGCTAAGGGTTAATTACAGGAAGACCCCTGGCCCGGCCGGCTCAGCAGAGCCCCCTAGCATGAGCCGATTTTTTCAGCTCAGAAAAGATGAAGGCTGCTTGTTTTGACAGACTTCACGCAAGCGCCTGACCCCGCCATGAAAGAGCGAAACTGCATTCCACAGAAAGAGAGGCGTGAAGTGAAGGAGAGAATGAACAGACGATGTCTTGAATAAAGCCGTAACCCTAA
Organism: Semotilus atromaculatus; assembly: GCA_031834385.1. Classification (NCBI taxonomy): domain Eukaryota; kingdom Metazoa; phylum Chordata; class Actinopteri; order Cypriniformes; family Leuciscidae; genus Semotilus; species Semotilus atromaculatus. Next base: position 34,604,422 of record JAULUF010000009.1, read on the forward strand.
ATGTGTTAAACTTCAGGACATGACTTGTCCCGTATCGTTTGTGCTGTCGGGAAAAGATTTGCTGTAGCATTCCTAAGGAAGATCTCATGGTGGATAATAAAATGAGCAAAGAGGAATGTGAACCATTTCTAGAGACCACAACATTCGATATCCATTGAAGTAATAGTGATGTACTAAAAAAAACACTCAGAAACTTTATAAACTGCATACCATAACAAGGGCTGGGTGATAAACTATATCATATCGAGATCGCAATAAAATGTATGTCGATAACTCAATATGGATTACCCTAGCCGTGTATTACACAGCAGAAATAAACACGGCAACAACCAGTCAGTTGGGGAAACAGGTGAACCCTTGCATTATAAAGCTGAGGAAACTATTGGAAAAAAGGGAACGCAACGTCATTGTACATGGAAAAGTTTTGGGTTTCGTAAGCCTCGTTCAGACTGTCAGTCCAAATCCATTTTTTGTGCATATCCAAATTGAAATTCGATCTGATTTAGCAAATGTGAATGGCAAAAAAAAAAAAAAAAAAAAACACATTGAAAATGTGTTTACAAATTCTTACATTCCCATGTGGTTTGAAAAACTATTCAAATCGCATTTCTGGAAATTCGTTCCTGGACTGGAATTCATTTTCACATGGTTTATGTGACTTTCTCTCGCCATATAAAACATAAAGATGTTGTTATAGTAACATGCTGCAGAAACAAGGTTGTGTTTTTGCAAAGTGCCGGAGGAGCAGAAAATGACAATGTAATGGATGCGTGTTTACATAGAAAAACACTGGAAAAGTAGTGCAGTGCATTTTGTGTCAACCAGTCAAAATCTGAATAAGGTTTCATCACCAGAAAAGTTTCCATCCCATCAGCGACCACACTGAGAGTATACATTTATTTTTAATTGCTTTGAATGAATGAATGATTCAACGACTCCCTAATAAAGACTTGACTTTCAAAAGGTGACTTGCTCTATTTTGTTCGCTGCCGTACACAACAGTGTTTATCCCAGTACTTCTGTGATTATTTGAATTATTGTAAGAATTGTCAAAGTTTTAATAGACGGGCGAATCGTTGTCATTTAGGAATAAATTAAGATCACATGGATGTCGAGATTTTTACGATTATTCGTGCAGCTCTTCAATCTTTACATTTTGCCTCTAAATCATAGATAGTCAAATATTTGAGATGTCACTCAACAAGCAGACCATGCAGAGGATTTGTTTCCTTGTAAACTATGTTTAATGGCTCATTAAGACACAGATGTGTGTCTGTTGGATTGAGTTTAAAGGTTTGGTCCACGGTGAGATGAGCACCTCTCCAAACTCGAAGCCCTTTCACAGAGAACAAGAACGAGAAACAAACGTTGGGGTTTGAGAACAGACAGCTGCTCTTTCAACAACCGAAATCTCCTGAGAGCTGAAGAGAGAATGACGGCATTAAAAGAAGAGCACCTGGTGAAAAGACCAGGGCGTCATTGTTTGTTCAGCAAGACTATAGAAACTAAAGCAGTTTCCTGATATTGGTGGCTCAATGGAAACAACGTTTTTGGTGGCCCTTAACAAAGCAGTCTGCACTTTAATGAGTCTTTAACTAGGTACAATAAAAGCTTTGTTGAGCTGTGTGAAGCAACCGCTAAAATGATACTGAAATATATACGTGAAATCCTATTATTTGCAACTGTTCAGTGAACTTGGTCTCAGACATTTCTCCAAAAACTAGGAGAGAAATATAAAAAGAAACAAAAAGTTGACATGTAAAAATGCACAGAGAGGTCCAATTAAAATGGAATTAATCATACATTTTTGGCACATCATCCATATAATATTTAGCTTGGAAAACTCGGTTATTAGTATCTTGAACCTTTCATATTTCTTATGCTGGACTTTCTATAAGCCTATGTCATTTAGTCCACAATACGGCAATAATTCTTTAATTTTTAGTATAAAAAAAGTTATTGCATGGGTTTCTGCAAATGTTAACAAAAATGTGATGAATAACACGTTGATTGTCACTTTGAGTACAAGTAAATTCCCCGAATCCATTTTTTATGACCCAATGACCCCAATTTTCACTTGTAGTCCTACTATAAAAGCCAAGGACGCTTTTCCTCCATCTGTGCGATCAAGACTCCTCCACAGAGACCATGAATTTGCTTTGTGTCCTCTAGCATTTGTTCAAAATCAATTAAATCTTGCATCCTTGTATTCTTTCGCTTCTTTTACACAGTGCAGTGTCATGCACTACTGAACCTGCTTCTCCTTACACAACATTACTTCAAAAGCTTTTTTACCTGTCTGGGTTTCATACTGCCATTTTGGCATTACCATTACTCTACTAACTCTGCATTTCAACAGCTCACAGTGATCAGTGGGACTATGAACTAATCATTAATGGATCAAAGAGTTTTCCCTTAGAGTTAACTACAGAAAGAACACATTCTAGTGTATCTGACACACATCCATTTATCTTTCTAACATCCATTTAAGTTCAACTTTCTAGCATGCCTGCATGAAAGTTAATGTCTGTTTGATCAAGCACATGCTTTCTTAAAGGGATAGGTCACGTTGAAATTAATTTTTGGTCTGTTTTAGCTTACCTCAAGGGCATCCAAGATGTAGGTGTCTTTGTTTCCGCAGTCGTTTCAATTTTGATATTTTTAGGTCAAACCGTTCTTGTCTGTCAGTCATATAATTTTTACCTCTTGTAACCACTGTGGTTTATATGACTGACAGACAAGAACGGTTTGACCTAAAAATATCACAATTGAAACTAATGCAGAAACAAAGACACCTACATCTTGGATGCCCTTGAGGTAAGCTAAAACAGACCAAAATTAATTTCAAAGTGAATTATCCCTTTAAATTTAATCTGGTGCAACATGGTTGCTTCCGGAACAGAGTTGAGAATGCAATTATAATTGGCTGTTCTTGATTTTACAAATAAGCAAATTTACAAGTAGCAAACATGATTCAGAATTGCAATTCAAATTTGAACGCAAGTAAATAGAGTTAAAATAAGAAAGAAAAGTCTACTTCAAGACAACTTTAAATGTTGGTTTGATAACGCCACGTTTGAAAGTTTTGAACTGGATAGAATGATAAAACAATAGATAGATAGATAGATAGATAGATAGATAGATAGATAGATAGATAGATAGATAGATAGATAGATAGATAGATAGATAGATAGATAGACACAGACAGAATGACAGATAGAACGATAGAACTATAGAATGAGACAGAATGACACATAGAACGATAGAACTATAGAATGAGACAGAATGACACATAGAACGATAGAACTATAGAATGAGACAGAAAATGACTGATAGAACAACAGAGAATGACAAATAGAATGATAGAACAACAGAGAATGACAAATAGAATGATAGAACAACAGAGAATGACAAATAGAATGATAGAACAACAGACACACAGATGAATGGACAGAACGATAGAACAACAGAGATAGAGAGACAGACACAGAGACAGAATGACAGATAGAACGATAAAACTACAGAACGACAGACAGAATGACAGATAGAACGATAAAACTACAGAATGACAGATAGAATGATAGAATGACAGATAGAACGACAGATAGAACAATAGAACTACAGATAGATAGATGGATGGACGGACGGAACGATAGAACAACAGAGATAGAAAGACAGACACACAGACCGAATGACAGATAGAACGATAGAACTATAGAACGACAGACAGAACGAAAGATCAAATGGAATGAACGACAGATCATATTTTAATGAATAGTTCATGACGACAGCTTGATAATGCGTCTGCGTTCAGAGAAACACCTCATATCTTCTTCTCTCTACCTGACCAATGACCCGCAGCTCATTCCCTGTGGCCTCATTAATAGCGAGAGGTCAAGCAGTTGCCCTGAAAAATGTTCAGGTCACGGCCACCCATCCACACACACACACACACATACACACACAGCGATGCACAGACACGCCACCACTAAACCAGCTACAGAATGGGAGGTTGCATGAAACAGAATACACTGTATACGTATGTGTGTGAGAGAGAGAGAGAGAGAGAGAGAGAGAGAGAGACAGGCATCAAGGCAAACGGCAGAAAGAGGGGGAGGCCGAGAGAAGCGCTTCTTTTGAACAAACGTGTGAACAAAAGCCTGCTCAAACTGTCGGGCCAGAGGCCTGGGGTGTTTACGGCTTCTGTATCTATAACCAACAAATCAAGGCTTCCCCCTCTCCGCCGCCCCCTCAGCCGCCTCTCTTTATTGGGAACGACAAATTAGAGCCCCGTCCATCTGGGTGTTAGCACCAATTACCAGAGGAAGCTGTCAGGCCAGATTAGACCCTGTAGAGAAGGCGGGCATATGAACGGCTTTTATCACAGGGAAAAAAGAAGGACAAGTAGAGAAAAGTGTTGTGCAAATTTCAATTATTTCCTCTTAGAATGGCTAAAACCAAAGCGGGTTTTTGATTTAGCTTGTCTGACATTAATTTTACCTCTTGTTTTAGACATAATTCTGCATGTTTTAATACCAGATAGCAATGCATGAAAAGAAAGTCAAAGTAGGCCTAAATAGTACATTCAAAGAGACTCTCCTTTTTATGCCATGTTGTTCCTTTTGCTAGCAATTTTATGTTCCACAAACTTTTTTCTTTTTTTTTTGCTGTCAACTGCACCGAAGCGCCCGTCATTAACTTTTTGCTCCGTCGGAATGCTATAAGACCCGATGAAGCCCCCTCTCGTTCGCGCTAATTTGCCAGGACCAGGTGTGCAGAGGCCGGGCGGAGGGGGCGTGCAGTGAACTAGAGGAAAGATTGCCAGAGTTTTGGGCTTTAGGGAGGGAGGACAATGAAAGCCACACAATGGAGTCCGAAAATCATGCCAGAGAGCAGTGATGCGCATCCTTAGGCGGAGTTTGGGGAATGCCGTGCAACAATGGGCCAGAGCCAAAATTGTTTCATCATTATTTGAGCCTGTGAATAAAACAAAATTTTTTACTTCAGTGCATTACTTGCCTGACATAATTCATGTAAAGTATACTTATAACCAGTGTTGTTTACTCTAAAAAAGTAAATAATTACTTTGTCAACACTGCAATTAGATTACTATACCAATTACTTTATCTAATAAGAAAAGCATTAGTTATTACTAATTCATTTCTAATTCCCATATCATTAATATCATGCATAAATGCTTGCATCACATTTTTGCTTTCACACTGGCACTTCAGGCTTACGCGGACAACTTCTCACTCTGCTTTTTTTAATTTGCTGCATTATAGTTAACTAAATCTAAAACCACAAAACATTACTTGTAATGAAATAAAATAAAATAAAATAAAATATAAAAAAAGATTTCAGCTCATTTTCGAAGCAACATTTCTCATTTTTATTTAGTTCAACTAGATGTACTGAGCCCCTAAAGTGACCTTTGCAAAAAGGGTCTCAGTAGTAATAACTAAAACAAAAATGTAAAAAAAATTAACAGCTATAAATAACATTTTTATTTTATTTTTAAAATGCATTATGACTAATAAAAGCTTTCATATATATAAATAATGATTTTTATTTCTGCAATCTGACTAATAAAATCTCACAGTTTCAAGTAAATAAATAAATATAAAATTGAACTACGTTTGTTAGAGGAGAAAAGAAGGGCCACAAGGAAAAAGTGTGCAAATTTCACTGATACTAAAATAACATGCACACAAGAATCAACAACCAATTTCTGAACATAACTATACATCAATAAAGAGTATCTGAACATAATGACATGCTGTTTCACAATTGAGTGAGCTACAATCTTATTTAGGCAACGCAGTTGTTCTCCCTGATGTCAAGTTTGTTCAAAAAGGCAAGCAGCAACATTGTATTACTTCATAAGATCATTTTGTTATTGGCCAAATTATAAGGCAACATCACATCCTTTGTGGAAATAATGCAGTGCTATAACCTCTGTGGAAAATATGATTGCGGTAGTATGTACATGCACTTAAAAACTTTAAATACTGAAAACAAGCATTGATAAAATAGTTACTCAATATCTGAGTGTTATTTCAATGCTAATTGGAGTAACGCATTTTTATCTTCAGATGTGGTGTGGGGGGGGGGGGGGGGGGTCAAAACGGTGAGGCGGGGGAAGGTCTAATAGGCCCTAATTGAATTGGATGTGCAGCGCAGACAGAGACTGTGGAAGTAATCTGTAGTGCCACAGCAAATAAAGCGCGGCAGGACCAGAGTGTCCGCCTCATGTGACAGACTGTAACGTAGCCTGCGAGAGGGCAACGGCCCCCTTTGTGCAAACCACAAAAAGAGGCAAGAAAGCCTGGCAGGCACTAACAGTTGAGAGCCGCTCGGCCACAGGGGGAAGGTGGGCTTTAGCAATGTAGGAGCAGCATGAGAAGTTGTAGAAGGCTGAGAGAAGAGAACATTTAGTTATGGTGTGTGTGCTGTTAGAAAAACTAGCACAAAAAAACACATATGGGTACAAATGGGTGTCACAATATATCGCAATACAAAACTACAACAATTTGTATCGTGAATGGTGATATGTATTATGTATAGTTCAGCCAATATGACACACAAAAAAAAACATTTCTAGTTTACAGAGTTTTAGTTTCAGTACTACATTAAACTACTATATATCATTTTGAATATAATGTATAATAATGCAATGGGGGAATATTTGTGGGTTCTGATAATGTTACCAATAAATAAGTGCACATAATTTTAAATATATCTAGTCAGTGACATGGTGTAAGCATATTTGTCTGAAATAATTCTGTATTTTTAGCTTCAGAATCATGAATATTTGTATTCTGCACTAGTGTCACTATTGTCCTGTGCATTGGGTTTCCAGCATCAAGTCCAAGCCTGTTCATTTCCACCCCAATGTAAACCACATTTTAATCAACAGTAAAAAAATGTGGTAAACTTTTACATGTCTTGGAGTAATCGCAATAATATGGTATTATGAGTTCAAATTGTTCAGACAAATTGTTCTGGGTAATTTTGGTCTCTGTCGAGTTATTCGCTTTTAGAAATAATGCTTTTCCCACCGTACCCTGCCCTGCCCTTCCCTGTACCTTCATCATCATCGCTGGTCCTGTCCAGCATAATGCCCATTTTATCATCTTGTATTGAGATGGAGTTATCGTCACTGATCCCGGCCAGGCTCTCTCTCCTACCTCCAATACGGTGTTTAAGGTGTTAAGGTGTTAAGGTGTTTATTCAGCTAGTCCGTCAGCCCCGTCTCCACTGGTTCCCTTCAGCTCAGGGACTTCTCCCCTAACACCATGCCGTTGTGTGGTTAAGCATCAGGTCTTCTGGTCACCAGCTTCGTCCAAGCAAGTGGATCCCCGGCTCCGCATCCGCGTTCCGTCTCTCCACTCCTTTGGCTTCGCCTTCCTTCCGGCGACGCCTTGGTCCTCAGGCACTCTGGCTCCACCTTGGACCCTCGTCGCTGCGCCTCCACCTCGGCCTCCAGTACCATCGGTGTCGGCCGTCCCCGAAGATTTTTGACCGAAGAAGCCCAGAGGGTTAAGAAATTCATAATACATAATAATAAAGCAAGATACCCTGTTGAAATATGTGAGATGTGTGGTTTATATAAACTGCAAAGGTAAAGTATAAATTAAAATGATTGTGACCGATGTAAAGGGGGAGGAGAATTTATACGTGCGTCACGTTTAGTCGATAAAACTCTTCCGCACACCGGTGTATACTCGCTCATGACTCCTCTGGAAGCTCCTCACTCCTCGATCCTCGTCCTTGCGGTGCAATTTGAGAATTGAGATGTCCTCCAAGATGGCTGAGGTTGATTGGTTTCCGGGTCATAGGATGGAGGATGGAGGAGCGAGGAGCGAGGAGACGTGGGGGGATGTTGAGCAGCACTCCAGATCCTCAGCCATTTCATAGAGCGAGGCCACGCCTTCCCGGAGGGAGCCGTTCTGTCACGATTATGTTAAGTTAAGGTGTTTCTCAAAACCAAGAATGCAAAGAACGGACTTGTGTTCTTGGGGAGAACGCTCTTGCTAGTCAACTTACAGGTGACGAGCACACAGAACGCTGCTGACAGTTTGAGACGAAGTTCTGCGGTTATTGCGCAATACCCCCGCACAGACGCCGTCTGCAGTATAGGCTACCCAAACATTTACGATTCACCATAAATCTACACAGTTGATTTCTCGCATCAAATGTTCTCAGAAGTTAATTTAGTGATGAAATAGCATACGAAATTGTAGAAAAACGACTTACTGTTGTCCTGCCTTTCTCTTGTTGTTGCCCGCTCCTTCCTCGAATGTCGAAATGAATGCTAGGATATTTCTGCCGTCAAGTTCACACAAGTTACCAACTGATGCATCCTCGGTAAAATGGGCGTTTCCAGAACACTTCCGCAATTTTTAACCGTTCTTGCCAAAATGCAAACTTGTGTATTGGGACAGTTCTTGGGCCACAAAAGAGGACGTTTCACAAGAACACAAGTACAGACAAGATGTCAAGTATGATGTCAGGCCCTTAAATTTGCTCTGGTCCCCTTCCTGTTCGCTGGAGTGATGAGATAGTTTGTTGATTGTGTTCACTCAATGGCTGGTTGTCTAAGTGGTGTCCGCAAAATAATATAGAATGCATAGACAATTGGAAAAGTGTTTGGGGCAAACCTGACCTGCTGAAAAGAGATGCTATTCATCCCTCCTGGGATGGTGCTGCTCTTCTCTCTAGTAATTTGGCTCATAGTCTTAGAGATAAAACATGACAAATTGGGCACCAGGTCAGGAAGCAGACAGACTGGCTAAACTGACCATCTGCTAGCGGCCTCACGTCACCAAGGTCAGATAAATCCCATCACACAAAGCCTCTTTCACCTAGATATCATCATATAGAGACTGTGTCTGTTCCCCGAAATTGGAAATCCAAAAAACGTCCAAAACCATCTAAGGTTAAAAATGTAATTGATGTTCAACAAATAAAAAACTGATATAATACAGATGAGCAAATGATAAAGCTTGGGTTGCTGAATATTCGATCCCTTACTTCAAAAGCACTTATTGTTGATGATATGATTTCAGATTATAACCTAGATGTGCTGTGTTTGACAGAAACCTGGCTAAAAACCAAACGATTATATTACTTTAAAATTGAGTCAACCCCACAAGATTACTGTTATAAACATGAACCTCGTCTGAAACGCAAAGGGGGAGGTGTTGCTGTAATTTATAGTAATATATAAAGATTGCTTTATCAATAATCCACTAAAGATTGCTTTATCAATAATCTTCCTAATCAGTTTCATCATATCAGCATCCCGGATAGCTTAGAAGAACTTGATATTGCAACAGAAACGTTTAACTCTCTCTTTTCCAGCACTTTAGACACAGTTGCTCCATTGTGCTTAAAAGAAGATTAAAGAAATATTAAATAGTCCAACGCCGTGGTACAACGAGCACACTCAGGCCCTTAAAAGAGCAGCCAGAAAAATGGAGCGCAACTGGAAGAAAACAAAATTTGAGGCATTTCGGATTTCATGGAAGGAGAGCTCGATTGTTTACAGAGAGGCATTAAAAGCGGCTAGATCTGCTTATTTTTCAACCTTATTAGAAGAAAATAAACATAATCCTAGGTATTTATTTTAAACAGTGGCTAAACTAACAAAAAAGAAAGTTTCAAGCCCACAAGTTTCCAAGCAACACAGCAGTAATGGCTTTATGAACTTATAAGATTGATAATATCAGGGACAAAATTATAACTATGCAACCACAGTATTGCATCAGGGAGTGCTTTGTAGTCTCCCTGAGGAAAAAAATGAGTCATTTGTTGCTATAGGAGAGGAAGAATTTTGCAAACTCGTTAATTCATCTAAATCAACAACTTGTATGTTAGACCCTATACCAGCTAAGCTACTGAAAGAGATGCTTCCAGAGGTCATAGATCCTCTTCTTAGTATCATTAATTCGTCTTTGTCTCTAGGATACGTACCAAAAACCTTTAAGCTGGCTATGATTAAACTGCTTGTCAAAAAAAACGCAACTTGATCAAACAAAATTAGTCAATTACAGGCCGATCTCGAATCTGCCTTTTCTATCAAAGATATTAGAAAAAGCAGTATCCTCACAACTGTGTTCCTTTCTTTAAAGAAATTATATCTGCAAGGATTTTCAGTCCGGATTTAGACCGGCAGTGTCATAGCAGTGAGACAGCTCTCATTAGAGTTACAAATGATTTGCTCTTATCATCCGATCGTGGTTGTATCTCTCTATTAGTGTTACTTGATCTTAGTGCTGCATTTGACACCATTGACACAACATTCTTTTAAATAGACTAGAAAACCATGTTGGCATTAGTGTAATTGCCCTAGCATGGTTTAAATCATACTTATCTGACCGTTATCAGTTTGTAGCAGTAAATAAAGAGATGTCTTATCGATCACAAGTTCAGTATGGCGTACCACAAGCCTCAGTACTAGGACTGCTGCTGTTCACTCTGTACATGCTGCCATTAGGAGATATCATTAGGAAACATGGAATTAGCTTTCACTGTAATGCCGATGATACTCAGCTGTATATTTCTTCAAAACGTAACGAAACTTACCAATTCACAAAATTAACGGAATGCATAGCTGATATAAACAATTGGATGACTACTAATTTTCTACTACTAAATTCTGAAAAAACAGAGATTCTAATTATTGGACAAAAACTTCCACACGTAATAACCTAGAATACTGTCTAACACTTGAACGCTGCTCTGTTAAGTCTTCGCCTTTGATACCAATCTCTCATTTGAAAGTCATGTGTCTAGAATGTAAAACCAAATATTTCCATCTTAAAAATATATCTAAATTACCTCATATGCTCTCATTGACAAATGCGGAACAATTAGTTCATGCGTTCATGACACCAAGACTAGATTATTTTAATGCTCTACTGGGTGGTTGCCCTGCACGCTTAATAAACAAACTACAGCTAGGTCAAAACGCAGCAGCTCGAGTTCTTACCAGAACCAGGAAGTATGACCATATTAGCCCGGTTCTATTAACACTGCATTGGCTGCCTATTAAACATCGTATAAATGTTTAAATATTGTTGATTACTTACAAAGCACTAAATGGTTTAGCTCCACAGTACTTGAGCGAGCTCTTAACACATTATAGTCCTTCACGTGTATTGCGATCTCAAAATTCCGGCCAGTTAATAATACCTAGAATATCAAAATCGACTGCTGGCGGTATCCTTTTCCTATTTAGCACCAAAACTTTGGAACAGTCTTCCTACCATAGTCCGGGAAGCAGACACACTCTGTCAGTTCAAAGCTACATTAAAGACACATCTCTTTGCCCTAGCATACACATAATACATTATAGACTTCTATAATTCAATAAAGGCTGCATAGATTAGGGCAGCCGGAACTGGGAACACTTCCCTTAAATCCTGATGTACTCTTTACATCATTAGAAGAATGGCATCTACGCTAATTTTAGTGTCTTTGTTTATCCCGAGGTTTTCCCGCAGCCTGCCGGATCCAGGTCGTATCCAGATCTGACTAGGAGCTTCGCCTGGACCCGATGACAATGCAGTGTTGAGTGCACTGCTAGTTGCAGTGCCAACTAGCCTCTCCCTATGGAGGATCCCTTTCCCACTCTACAGATAAAGCGTTGTGGGGAAATTCGGTTCACGTACCTACCCCAAAGTGATCAAATAAAATTCTGTATCAAAATGTATAGGCAAGACAAGTAGTTTGTTTAGGCATGGTTTGTAGGGAATTACAAACCTGCGCACATATATTCAAAGGCACATGTGAACCATCAGCGTTTATCACGGGTTCGCGTTTAAAGTCTGTTTAGAGAGAACGGCGTCGTCTTAGCGGCCCCTAATTTAATAACAAATGATCATTTCAACGGAAGTGAATCAATCAAAACTAAGTTTAGCTGGAAAATAACATTATTCAAGAACCGCTATAAAGCCAAAACAATCTCTGTTACCATATGTTTATCTCTGTAAAACTGCTTTGAACAATCTACATAGTTAAAAGCGCTACAAATGATGATGACCTGATGGCTTGACAAGAAGACAGATTGAGAAAGGTCCTTAGTTTCACTTTCATGGACTTGTTTATCGTCCGTTTCCTGTTTCCTTTGTTCTAGTTTTCCCACTTGTCATCTGTTACCATTGAAATTCATTTTATTATAACTGATCATTATAGAGTTTGTTATCATTGAGTATTTAAGTTCTGTCTTGGTCAGGTATTGTTGGTGTTTGCTATGCACTCTGCCTCGAGTTGTTTGCTTTTGTCAATAAACCTTGTTACTATTTTGAAACTCTTAACCTGCCTTCATCATCATCTTTGGAGTTTTAATGCAAACAAGTTTTTGATTCAGTTATAAAAAATGTAAATAAAAAAAAAACATGTTTTTATGTATTTTTTAATGCATTGTGACTAATAAAAGCTCACTTTCATACAAATAAATAAATGTTTTTTTTTTACTGCAGTATGACAGTTTCAGATAAATGTAGGCCTATTAAAAATAAAAATAAAAATCTGCTGTAAAATAGAAGGAAAGATAGGAGAAAGTGTTATACAAATTAAAAAATGTTTGGTCTTAAATATAAATAAATAAATGTTGTATTATTTTTGACTGCACTGTGACTAAAACAATCTCACCGTTCTAACAAATTACTAAAAAAAAATTTTTTGACAAATAAAATTGGAGCTTTCATAATATAGTACAAAAAAAGGAGTTAAGTGGTGAAATTTAACAAGCTGGTTTGTATATTTGGTTATTTTTTTCCTTTCCTAAAATTTTCTTGCATATATAGGCTATTTGCTTGACTGTGCCAGTCTTTTAAATGAGTGGAAACAGCTTTGTAAAACGAGAGACAAGAAACATGTTGTCTTGCTGAACAAGTTACTTTGTGAATATGGAGGGGATATGGAAACACAACAGGACACACACACACACACACACACACACACACACACACACACAATTTTTCCTGCTTTCCACTAGAGCCACCTGCAATTTTGGTACAAATGCCAAATTTGGATCATGTGACAATAGTGTATCCCACCAATCAGAGCTCAGTGAGAAGGAAGTTTTGGCCTGTTTTAAATAACATACCACTGATATTTCTGCAGTGACTGTATACAAATTCTCTGTGTGGATAGAATACCCAGAGGACTTACTTTGAGCAGTGTACAACACTTTTTTGTGTGTTTTATTGTGTCACAACAATTCATTAAACATTACGATAAACAAAGAGCCAATACAGTTTCTAAGTTGAAACTGTGAGATTGTCTTGGTCACAGTGCAGGAAAATCAAATTAGTTATGTATTTAAAAATATGTGCTTTTGGGGGTTGTTGAAGAGAATAAACATCTAGAAACCACCCAGAAGACCCTAGCAACACCCCAGCAACCACTTAGTACACCAGCAACCACCAGAGCACCATAGCAACAGCCAGCCAACTAAAACCTTGGCATTCTGGCAACGAGTTGTGCATGGGAAAACACCAAAGTAAGAACGAAAAGCATTTGGTGTAGAAAAAATATTCACTAAATTATCCAAAAAAAAAAAAAAAAAAAGGCAAGAAGTCGTGTTACGAACAGACCGTCTGAAACAAAAGCCTATTTTCTTGTAAAATGTACTCCAATATTTGTTACCAACGCTCTAACAATCACCAAGAACACCATAGCAACAGCCTGAGAGTTTTGTGCAGAACTTGCAGGCTGTTGCTATGTGGTTCTTGGTGGTTGCTAGGGTGTTGCTAAGGTGTTCTGGGTGGTTGGAAGAGCATTGCTAATATGGTAACAAAGATTATTGGATTACGTTTAACAAGAAAATACTTAAATATTTCATGTTAAATTTTAATTTCATGTTTGCCATTTCAGATGGCATAATTTAGAATAATTTAGAAAAAACTATATTTTTTGAAGAGTGAATGCTACACCAAATGTTTTTCAGTGTTAGTGTTTTCCCATGTAAAACTCATTGCCAGAATGCTGAGGTTTTAGTGTAGTTGCCAGGCTGTTGCAATAGAGCTCTGGGTGGTTGAGCATAGGGTGTTTGGGGTGGTTGCTAGAACGTTGCTAGGGTAACAAAGATTATTGGAGTAAGTTTTTCAGTGTGCTGAAAAGAATTGATGTAGAAACAATTTTTACTCAGAAATAGTTAAATAGTTAAATCCACAATTAATTACAAAGAAATCGCAAGTAAACATGAGATTAAAGTTTAACATGAAACTTTAAAGTAAAACGGCGAAAACAGTATTTCCTTGTAAAACATAGGCTACTGCAGTCTTTTTTTTTACAGTGCACATTTCCTTTATAAAATGTAGCCTACACATTTCACTTTCGACGTAAAAATCATAAATATGGAAAAAAAATACAAAATAAGATGTAAAAACTAAACTAAAGATGCAGAGAGAAGAGAGAGAGGAGAGAGAAAATTCTTCTGCTGATTCGGGGTGTGAGAGCGAGGACGGGGAACGCAGTGGGCGGCGCTGGACTCTCGCACGCAGATGTGTGTGATTACGCCGGACTAAAACCCTGCCAAGACCCGCTGCGCGAGGGCCTGACCTTTACGGCATCAGTGGTCCTGCATGTCAGAACTAATGGAGGTTTGAGGAGGGAGAGAGAGAGAGAGAGAGAGAGAGAGAGAGAGAGAGAGACTCTTTACTTCACCAAATTTCTGCTTGTCTATGCTAAAATCTGTGTAGAGAAAGGGGAGTGTTGTAACATTGTCCGTTTAACCAATCAGAAGCGAGTTACATGTGAAATCACTAAACAAAAACCACAGGCTCGAGGCTAATTTCAAAGCTAGAATTTAATATCATAAACTAGGCTACACTAAGCGCAAAACAAAACAGTCCCAAACAATGAGAAATCTTTCATGACATCGTGAATGTCTCGACTACCATTTTTGATCAATTAAATGCATCCTTGATGAAAAAAATATTAAATTAATTAAAAAAAAAACCTGTTAACAGTAGCCTAATGTGCTTTACTCGTTTGTAAATTTTGTTAAACTTAAAAAAATTGAACCATTTTACATTGTTTTCTTTCTACCAGTGTTATCATTTAGATAGCCTAGCCTACTATTAAAATATTTTCAATTAGTTTTAATATAGTCTGTTTTCATTTAAATTTTAGTTCTTTTTGTAATTTATTTGTTTGTTTTTTTTTGTCATTTTTACAATTCTATAGCCTAGAGTTTATTTATTTTCACTTCAGTTTTAATTTGAATTATTTTAGTACATTAAGTTAAACTAAATTAAAATGAGAAATGTTGATAAATAATATAGGCTATATATTATTCACACACACACACACACACACACACACACACACACACACACACACACACACACACACATATATATATATATATATATATATAGCCTACATATACACACACATAGCCTATATATATATATATATATAAACCTCTATATATAGCCTATATATATAGAGATATATAGGCCTATATATGACGTTTTTTTCAGTTAACATTTATTTTATGTAAACAAAAAAAAAAAAGTATGGTTTCAGTTAGGCTATGTAAATAACCGTTTGTACACCTGCAACGAAAGCTGCAAATGCCTCCCCAATAAAAAATTGTTGTCATGACTCATGCAAACACAGAACAAGAACTGGAACCGAGCGGAAGTGAGAAGCGTTACGGAGAGAAATCTCGAGCGATAACGCCGGATTACGTAAATCCTGTCCTCCTGATACGGGTCTGCATCCGCATCCTCAGTGAACGGGTGTCGGGACACCGGAGGAGGGGACAACGGCTTAAACGTGCACTGAAACAGGTGTGGATCCCCGCAGAGACGAATCAAAAGCCCAGTCAGCTGCTGGACTTCCGGTTTATGGTCCCACTGAGGATCATATTAAATCAACAGTTAGCATGAAAGCTACTTTTTTTTTCATCCATCATCCTGGTCACTGTATCTCTCTTTCACTCACTATTCCCATGAGTCACAGCTGTCTGGAGACTGTACCACTTTGTGCCAGGCCAGACTCCGCTTCCTGGGACATCGTGATGGGACACAGGGATGGTCTGTGTGTCCCATGAGCCCGTGTCTAGATCCCTTCCTCTGTCCCGGCCATCATCATCATCTCTCTGAGACTGTGACACACTGTCTGTACCACTGCGTGCTCGGCTACAGCGAGCGCAATCCTTACAGAAACACCATCACTACAAACACTCAGACACTCCTGAACAACACTTTCTTCAAGCAGGGTACAACATATGGATTTTAACTCTTTTCAAAGAAGCTTCTGATAGCCTAATTAAAATAATAATAATAAAAACAGGATTGCAATGTAAGCCTAAATAAAGATGTTACTCAGTTAGGGCTAGTTAGTTGGTGACCAAATGTTGGATTTTAGGAATTTTGTAGTTATTGCTAAAGTTGTATTTCCCATAACTTTAAGAGAAATAGGCTATTCTTTCTTTCTTTTTTTTTATTTTTTTTTACTATAACTCTTTGAACAGGGTTAATAAAAAATAAAATAAAAAAATTTTTTTTATAAATAAATAAAATAATGTACATTTATGTAAAGATTTACATAAAAAATAGAAATAATGTCATTTATGCTGTTTTTTCATTTTTAATGTGTCCATTTTTTAAACAAGGGACATTTTAATGCAGCAACAGAATTGCACATAAATGTGGGCACAGCTAAATGTTCTGTTTTTGCTCATTAAAATGGTAATAAAAAAAAACTACAGTCAATTTACTATAAATAACAGATAATGTAAAAAAAAGTTATTATTTTATTATTACTATTGTTGTTGTTATTATCTTTGGAACAGGGAATAAAAATAAAATAAATTAAATAATAATATATAAATTAAATAATATAATAAAATTATGTAAATGTATGTAGAAATTAAGATATTACAAGAAAATAGAACAGAAATGTAATCATCTTCCCGGAACACTAATTTTAAAATTAGAATATGTTATTAATTAAAAACATTTCTTCTACAATAAATGTAATCTAATTTTTAACAGATAACGTCAAAAATTATCATATTTCTGTATGTCATTTTAATTGATGGATATATTCTAGAAGGTGAAGATCACTACAGGCCAAATTAGTTTTACGTCTTTAAAAAAGTTGTTAGAAAACGGTTTAACTAACTAACATATAGGCTAATCGCACATATAGGCTATATATAAATATATTTATTTTATTTATTTTATTTTTTTGTGCCTTATTTGCTTTAAATAGTAAAGGGACACCAAATCTGTACCCTATTCTTGGAAGGTGCCATAATATTTGTTAGGCAATTTGATAAACTGAAACACTATTAAGTGAAAACTGACATTTTTTTCTGTGTAAATAATGACAAAAGATAAAGAGCATCAACCAGCTCGATCAATAACAACTGC
This sequence comes from Semotilus atromaculatus, assembly GCA_031834385.1. Lineage (NCBI taxonomy): Eukaryota > Metazoa > Chordata > Actinopteri > Cypriniformes > Leuciscidae > Semotilus > Semotilus atromaculatus. The sequence goes on from JAULUF010000009.1 coordinate 34,621,824, forward strand.
TACGTTTATCTAACCGAGTGTTAATGAAATGAAAAGCTGCTGAAAGTCTTCTGGCAGAGGAGAGAGTCACAGCAACAGGTTGCGGTTCACAAGGCCAGAGCGCCACCTAGAGGCGAAGCGGAGTCACAGAAGACTAACATCAGCATCCTGGACAAAACCAATGTTACACAAAACATATTTGTACTTCTGATGAAAATAAGAGCACTTGAATGACAACAAAAGAAGAGTGTTTAGGTTTCTGATAAGAATATTCAGAAAAAGAAACCCCAAAAAATCATATTAAATCAATATATAAATATATATAATATTCACACACACACAGAGAGAGAGAGAGAGAGAGAGAGATTAATTTGAATAAATTATTATAATCATCATTCTTATTAAAACTTCTGATAATATAATATATGAATTAGAAATAATATATAATATAAAGAAATATAATTGGAAGAAATCCATGAATTGGAAAAAAGAGAAACAATTTGAGAAACTTAAATTACTATTTGTTTTTTTTTTTTGACTAATTGTTTTTAGAATACAATTAATATAATATAATGTAATATAATATGAATTGGAAAAAAGAATTTGAGAAACAAATTATTATTTGACTAATTGTTTTAGAATATGAATAAATACATAATATAATATACACATTTTTAAAAAGATAAATAGTTTGAGAAATGATTATTATTGATAAATTGTTTTTAAAATATATTTAAAAAAAAATCATAGTTCTTTCTGACAAATTACGGATTAATATGTTTTGGCAAATGGCTCATAAACAAGCTCCTATTGCAGTAAAAGTGCGAGTCTCCTTTCTAAATCCTGGCCTTCCGGCATCACCAAGTTTAGGTTTGTTTGCGGCGCAGTGAAGTCACTGAGGGGCCAGTCGTGTCTCCCAGCGGCCCTGTCACATCACATCGAGTCGCGTCTCACAGCCCTGCATCTGACCCATCCTCTCTCTCCCGCGCTGTTCGGTTCAAGGCTTTCAAAAACACTGCAAACACTGGCCTTTATGTTGTAATATTGACTGATCTGATCAATGTTCTCTGTATGTTTGTGTTTGTGTAAAGAGTCAATAATTCGGAGTCCTCGCGTGCTGTGGTGACATGACCCAATGACCCACCCGTGACCTCCCATCATCAGCCTCTTTACGTCATGTTTAATCCTAATACACTCTCATTACTGTAAGGCTGCATTCTGAAGATGTGCGCTTTTGTGAACCTGAGGGCAAAATTTCACAACGTATCACCAGAAAAAAAGCAAAAACCCGACCTGACGTCGATGAGACATCCTCACGTGAAAATATGTTCATAAAGGCACCAAATAATATCTTAATTCATAGTTTAGATGCCCAACGGCCTGAGAGAAGAGTGTAGATTATATTAAGAACATTAGATTTAAACGGGAAGCCTATGGTGCATTTCTGCGTGTGTTAAATGTTGTGGTTTAGGCGGTAGAGGAGAGTACAGTACATGTGTTCAGTGTGAGGAGTGATGATGACACTGACTTGAGAAAACAGAAATAAGCATTTTTACTTTGCAAGACATTTAACATTTCTTTTTGAAAGTCAGTGTTTGGATGCATTTCATTGAAAACTATAGTTTTAAATATAGTTTATAAATATAAGTAAATTAAATTTAAATTGTAATATCAAAAGTGAATAATAAATGTATCCCAGTCTCACATGCTATGCAGTTGATCCTGAAAGTTTTTAATAACGCTCCATTTAACACTTAATGTGCAGGCAAGCCCATTGATTCTCCTTTAGACTTTGCATAAGACAAAAAAAAGTTGAAAAGTTAGTTTTTAATGTTACATGCCAGACTGGCATGCTCTCGACGACTCTCGCTGCACCAAAGTCCCTTTCAGAAGGTCATTTCATTTCAGCTCCTATCTCTTTAGGGAAACATTAAATTCAAAACATCAAAAAAAGACATTTCTTAAATCTTCAGGGTTATGTGCAGCTAAATATTCATCTGGAGATTGAACAGGACTAATCTTAGCAACCTAAACACATGATTTTGGCTCTCATGACTGTAGCCTGCAACAATGACAGACGGCCCTCAAGATCCTGTATATAAACGGACTATTACACGACAACCTACTTTAGAAGGCCAGATCTCTTAAAACTAAACATACTTTTGGGCGTTGATGTGGATCCAACATTAAACTATCAATAGCTCTCAAGACACCAGACAAATATCATTACCTTCATCACTTTCATTTTCAAATGACTTTTATTTTATTTTTATGACTGCCAATTATTTTAGGAAGGTGACGATGTTCTTTGGTTATGCAAGAGAAAGCATGGCATTTATTTGGACATTAAAGGGGTCATGACATGGTTTTTTGTTTTGTTTTATTATGTTCCCTTAGGTGCAATTATAGTATTAATTATAGTATTTTTTGTACAAAAAAAACTTTACAAATGTAGTGATTTATGACCTTTTCCCACCCTGTTTCTCACCTGATTCAAACAATCTGTTTTGGGGGTGTTTCCCCTTTAAGAGTTCAGTGTTAACGCCCACTGTTATGATTGGCTAACGTCAGTGCTGCTTATGCATAAATTATTAACGTTAATCATTTTGTATCACATGTAGACTACACAATGCTCCACCACGTGAAACTTCGGTCTTCCGATCTTTTACCATCGTGTCAATTCTCAATTGATTTTGATTCATATGCGCGAGGGAGGGAGGGAGAGAGAGAGAGAGAGAGAGAGAGAGAGAGAGAGCGCAAGACAGTTTGAAGGCGCGCGCGCGGCCGGGGCTCTCTCTCTCTCTGCTCGTTCTTTCAGTAACATGCACTCTGTCACACTCATCTGATCACTCACCGTTTAAATAAGGCTTTGGCGCGCTGCATATGCTGCAAATAAACTGCATCCAACTGCTTTCCCTGACGTCTGGATCATTCGGCAGCGTATTCAAACATGTTGTTCGTCCACAGCAGGAACAGCACATCTGCGTGGCATCGCAGTCATCTTGTAAACAGACCCACTCGCTGCACGACAACGCATGTGATGATGCGAAATGAGGCGTAGTTGTCCTGCGCTGGAGGCGGTCATATGCAAACGACTGGTACGTCACTTCACACCGTGACGTCACTAAGTTCAAAGGATCTAGAACGAGCTGTATTTAGAGCTTGATTAAATAAATGCTTCGTTTATAATGGGGACGTCTTAAGCTATGAAACTTGCAGGAAGTTTTAATAGTACATCGATTTTTTATATACCAAAAGATCAAAGCAAATTTGGTTTCTCATGTCCTGACCCCTTTAATTATCGCTCTTTGCATTGCAACTGAATTCTATGAGTCAGCAGTTTAGCAACTTCAACAACCTCATGAAAACAAAACTAACAATCAATTCTACACTGTAAAACTCAACGGTTGCAGGACATTATGAGTGCAAAAGCTCAACAGCAAAAGCCTGAAACAAAAAGCCAAGATTAGAAAACACACATCGTGACCTTAAATGCTTTGGATACAATCATCTTATGAGTGCATAAACGTGTTTTGCATGTGTTCAGATAACGGTGTGTCACTAAACCAAGACTCCTGCTTTCACAGGGACAAGCGTGATGAATGTCGCTTCATCAAATCCTTTCTAAATAGCCACTGTTGACTCGGTTAACCATAAAGGGCAAAGCAGAATGGGCTTTTGTATGAATTTACGTAATAAAATAGGAAGAAATAAAAGTAGAGCAGTGCCTTAGTTTCACTTCTTCCTACACTGTCATACAGAGAGCGACAGACACAGAGACCGAGAGGGATTTAGAAGAACAAGAAGCTTGAGAAACCATGTGGAATCTTGAACCGGACGAAAGAATTTCAGGTTGGATACATTTTTTCTCCTTTTGAAATTTTCATTATAAAAAGTGTCTTTTATTCCACTGGATAAGCTGTGTAATGACATACTTAAACAGTTATGGATAAAATTATCCATCAGTCCGATGAACATGGCAGAGAAATGTAGGAAATGAATTACTTGGTCATACAACAACAACGTGAATGACTAATTTTACAGATATCTCTAATAATAACATCACATGCAGCACACAACTTCAATAAAGAAGCATTCAGAATACTGCTTTTTTTAAAGTTAATATGGCTGCCTTTTAATTATATATGAAATGCATGAATAATCTGAAAACTTCCTCTGTTGTCTTGTTAGAGTCTGAGGAGGAGAACGGCCTGTCTTCAGAAGATGAACGAGACATTGAGGTAATCTCTGCTTTTAGTAAAGCTGGCTTTGTTCAGGATAGCACTACTATAGCACAGTATACACTATATATGACTTTTTACAATGGCATGGAACAGGCATGTTTTAAACAGCAGTTTGCATGATTAATTGAGCTAGCGGTGTCCTGGCCAAGCAGATTGCATTATGGGATACGGTATACTCTATAGCTGATCTGCTATCCCAGAACATTTGCACACTACAATATTCGTACTGCATATTATAGACATAGTAAGAGCAATATTGAGGCAGATCAAATCAGGCAACTTGGAATCTTGTCGCAACTACAAGCAACGCCTAAATAACATTGCAAAAATGAGAAATAAAAGTGCAATTTTGGGTGCAAGTCACAAATCCAATGTGAACATATAGCCAATGATTCTCTGCAAAAAGAGTCGATAACTGCTTCACCCATATTTTTTGTAATAAAATTGTGCAATTTTTTCAAAATGACTATCATTGTGTAATCTGCTATACAGTGCGAGATTCTGGAGAAAGAGCGAGATGAGGCGAATGAAAAGCTGTCAAGGATGGAGGAGGGTGAGAGTCTTTTAGCATTGCAATATACTCAAATATCAACTCATCCACTGCAAGAAAAACATTTACTGTATGGCTAAACCTTGACATAACTCGCATAACATAACTCGACATAATGCAACAAACTACTTGAAGTGTCACTGAAAATGTGCTAATTTGCTTTGGTTAACTTCCAGCCTCTTCTCAATTGCTCAAGGAGCTGGATGTTTTAGAGATGCAGTTTCAGATCGAGCGGTCCTGCAGGGAGACCGCAGAGGCCTTAGCGCTGAAGGTATAGAAACACTTCCCTTTTCCTGTAAGTCTAACAGCTTGTATTTGTTCTGTTGAGTACTTTCACATCCCCCACGTCGGTTACAAGCTTTATTATGTTCTCCAAACTGAGTCATTTACCCCACACTATTTAAAAAAAATAAAGGTTCTTTATTGGCATTGATGGTTCCATGAAGAACCTTTAACATCCATGGAATCTTTCCATTCCACTAATTAAGGTTCTCTAGCGGGAAAAGGTTATTTAGATTTATAGAATGTTGGGAAACCAAAATTGGTTCTTCAATGGGATCACTGCGAAAAAACCCTGGTTACACTTTGTTCTAATAGTCACTTTAGACGTTCTACTAATTACTAATAACTTTTCAACTACATGTCAACTAACTCTCATTAGAGTATTATATTATAGTAGACTGTCAGTATACTTTTAGGTTAAGGTTCGGAGAATAAGTTGACTTATAGTCAGTTGAATGTCTGTTGGGGGACCAACAAAATAAAGTGTTAGCAGATATTAAGCTGACAGTCTACTAATACTCTAATGACAGTTAGTTGACATGTAGTTGAAAAGTTACTTATAGTTAGTAGAATGTCTAAAGTCAACTATCGAAATAAAGTGTTACCAAAACCCTTTTGGAATCTTTATTTTTAAGAGTGAAACTGAGTTCAACACAAGGTTAGGTTATGGATTATGGTGCCATTCCTTCAAACCCAGTTCCTACAAGTCCCCCTGTAGTCAATAATGTTATATTTTAAAAACTCATCTTTGATCACCAATGACATATTGAAAAAAATTCCATGAAAAAAATTTTCTTCATGCCTTAAAATAGCTTGAATGTAATTTAGTATACGCGGTTCTATGAATATGCAAATGAGCCCCGCCTCCACTCACTCACTCAGCTCAGAGATCCACTGGTTGACGATCACACGTTGATCTGATTGGTTACAAGGTAGTTTGTGCCGTCAGAAACACCAGCGATTTCAAACCGTGTTTTCAAGACTGTCTTTGGTTCACTGGAGTTTTAAAGAAATAAATACTCAGAATTTGTACATGTTTTGCTTTAAAACACCACATAGATATATAAACAACATTAAAAGCTTGATTTTCACCACAGGGGGACAAATGTTTTACATATAGGATATTTTTTGCATTGGATATTGGATAAAGAAAGGGTGTGACTGCGACAAACCTCATATTGAGGCTTAACATGAAAAAAAATTGAGCAACTCTTTCTCAATCTCTGGGACTTTTGAACCCACAGGTGACAAAAGATTTCAAGGTACTGAAGAGGCAAAGTCAAGCTATCCTTCCCCTGATTCAAGAAAAGCCAGAACACCTCTCCATCCTGAACCTGGACCCTGAGGCTGATCCCAGCTCTGAGGAAGAGTCCGGTGAAGATCCACTTCTCATGAGTCAGAACCAAATAAGAGGTGGGACCCATAGCCTCGCTTCTAAATAACACCAGCCTCGAAAGTGGTTAAAAAATACATTCCCATAAGCCTTGTCCAATCTGTTTGTTCTTACAGAACTACAGTCATCTGTTGACCGGTTACTTGGGGAGAAATTTCAGCTCAGTGAACAGGTGGAGCTTCTTAAGAAAGAGAAGGAAGATTTAAAGGAAAAGGTATAATAGTGCCTTCAAATGGGATCACAATCACATTAAAATACGGTCATGTCATGCAAACAGTTGTGATCATAAATTTACATACACCTTGCGAAATTCACAAAATGTTAATAATTTAACGAAATAATAATTTAATAAAAATTGCTTGCAGTTTTTTTTTTTTTTAAATGTAGAACTGCCCTTAATATGCAATTTCAGATAAGAGGTGTTATATGTAGTCCACAAGACAACATAATAGCTGTGTCAGAGATTGTCAGAGCCTTACTTTCATTAAATATGAAATACCTGAAATCCTAAGACTTTGAATTTCATTAAACTCTTTTTCTACTCTTAAGTTGCTGTTTGAGGTTGGAGAGAAAGAGGCTCTTCTGAGGAAGTTCAGTAAGCAGAGCAGAACTGTGAATAAAATGAAGAGAGGTGAGTCAGCCGAATATATTTCCCACTGACGAGCATGTACAGAACGACAGACTGACTGTAGTTTCTCGGTCCCCAGTGTCCCAGCTGGTTACAGAAGAGTTTTCAGAGATGTCTCAGAAGCTCGAAATGGAGCAAGGACTCAGGCAGCATGCTGAAGTTTTTGCACACCAGGTATTCTTTGAACTGGAGAAATCTGAAATAATCTAGACCTAATTTGACAAAACTTCAAGATCAAGGATGACTGAAGTTAGACAGATAGCAAAACACAGACACAAAGAAAATACGGTAGCTGCCTTATTGCTCAGTCATTCACACACACACACACACACACACTGCTTTTAATTTAAAGTCACCCTGTGGTGAAAATTAAGCTTTTAACCATGTTTATATCTGTGTGTTTTTTTTTTAATATGCTTTAAGCCAAACCATGTGCAAATTCATAAGTCAACACCATTGCCGTGTATTTTCTCATTAAAACTGCAGTGAACCGAAGACAGACTCAAAAACATGGTTTGAAATCCCTGGTGTTTCTGACGTCACAAACAACATTGTAACCAATCATAAATTATTGACTACATGGGGGGCTTTAACATTTGATTAGACGATATGTTGCCAAAATGGCAGCAAATCAGCTCCAGCAATTTGCTCACTTAAGAAGCTGTAACATTATCGGAATAGTTATTTTAACATTGCGTCAAATTAAGCTGTTTGAACAAGTTTAGGACGCTCTGGCATATGTTTGAGCCACACATATTTAATATTTGACTGAATTGAAAACGAGGCGGTGAGGGACTGAAATGTCATTTAACGACAAAAAAGTCATCAGCAAAAGGCATCATCCACTAATCCAATCGACCAAAACGCATCTTGATACCATTGTAAACAAGGCTTTACAAACACACTGTAGAACCCAGCAGATAATTGTAAATTACTTAAATTGCACTTAAAACAAGATTTTACATTATCGGGTTTTATGAAGCAACAAATAATAATGGAGAGAATTAGCTGCTTACATCTGTCAGAACCACACACAGTGACAGGAACAAAAAAACAGCACTTTCTTATTATACTTATCTATTTCAGTTGACTTGTGTGGTTTATAGGTCGAAATAGACGGGTTCAGTTCCGTGTAGATTAAATTCCACTTGGACGTAAACAAGATCCCCTTCCTTATGTAAATAAAGATGACGACAATGCTTGTAATAATTCCAATGTCACACTCCTGAAAACCGCCTCAAAATTTTGACCGTTTTTATTACATCGCGGAAATCACATTATCTTCTGCTAAGAGTCTAGTTTTGCAGCAGAAAAATAGAAAACCTTCTTGGCACGAGCTAGTAGAAATTACTCAAGTGACTAACAGGAAGCAGTGCGTTCTTTAACGTTTATTGTAATATGTTTGGTTGCTAAAAAACAACGGCATGACATAATAAAGGTTACCAGCATTTAAAAATAACACTTTAAAGGTGCAGTCACTCACATTCGAAATCGATATTTCGCGGGGAAAGTTCCATGGACCTTCATCACAGACGATGACGCGTTTTAACAGCCATCAGCATTGTAATTCCTGCAAAGTTTTTTATATGTATTTTTTTTTTTAAATGTGTGTAGATTTATAACACTAGCAATACTTTGTATTATATTACCTTTGCATCAAATTACAAAAAAATAGCTGCTGTGAGGGTGTTTCAAATAGGCTACAGCGGCTGTGGGAGTGGCGGTAAAGTTGACATCTTTCTTTCTTCTTACTGTTGTTATCAATCTCTCTATTTTCCCCCCTCTTTCTGAAAGTTGTGAAAACATATTGTGGAGTTTTTCTTTTGCTATTTGAGCAAATGGGAACACAAAAAGTTATATATTTAAAAGGTTAGTTCACCCAAAAATGAAAATTCTGTCAGTAATTACTCACCCTCATGTTGTTTCAACCCCGTAAGGGAATTAAGATATTTTTGATTAAATCTGAGAGCTGGATCAGTCCTCCATAGGCTTCTAAGGGACTGAAACTTGTTCCCCCGAAAAGTTAAGACATCGTTAAAACAGTCCAAGTGACTACAGTGGCTCAATCTTCAGTTTATTAAGCGACAAGAATACTTTTTGTGCGCAAAAACTAACAAAAACTAACTAGCCTACTTTATTTCAACTATTCATTTCCTTATGTGGGCCTCGTCAGTTAGCACAGTGTGATAGCGTAGTGCTATGTCACACGCAGGCTCACTATTGGCCGACGCTGGTCATGTGCGATGCGTGTGATGTCCACCACAGAAGCTACGCAGTTTTACTACGTGAACACACTCGAGGCCCACCGATAAGGAAATTAATAGTTGAATAAAGTCGATATTTTAGTTTTTCTTTGCACACAAAAAATATTCTCATCGCTTGATAAACTTAAGATTGAGCCATGTCACTTGGACTATTTTAACAATGTCTTTAATAGCTTTTCGGGGGAACAAGTTTGAGTCCCTTAGAAGCCTATGGAGGAGTGATCAGCTCTCAGATTGAATAAAAAATATCTTAATTCGTGTTCCGAAGATGAACGAAAGTCTTACGGGGTTGGAACAACATGAGGGTGAGTAATTAATGACAGAATTTTCATTTTTGGGTGAACTAACTAACCCTAGCTATTGACCCCTATAGAAGTTTAGCCCGAATTCCGCTTCTGAGAAACCCGGCAATGTGAAAAGGGCCAATCATCTTATGTCAATAGGGTAGTGATGTGCACAGGTCAAGTCACTTATACCAAGCATATTTCTGTTGGTCAATGCGACGATTTCCCTTAAACATGAGCAAAATTTGCATGGGGAACATTTTCACTCTCAATCGAAACTTTTGATCGCAGAGATTCCTATTGGAGTATGTGGGTTATTATGCGCGACAAAACGTCCTTATTCTGTAAAACGGGTCGCATCGCTTCCATTACAGGTCTTTTGTATGTGCTTCATTAAATATAGAGCTGTTTTACTCAAAATGCTTTCAAATATGAGCATATAACCAAAGTCCGTCACATGCACATTGATATCTAAAACTTTTCTAACATTTAGCTACAAAATTGAATAAAATTACAACAATAAAACCGAATTAGTTAGGTTAGCTGATTAGTCCATAGATATCACCGGCCATATGCTGTTAACACATTCTCCAACAAGTGGATGCATGGAGACCTGTTTTCCTGTTTGTTCATGTGATGTTCAACATAAATCCTGTGACTGGATTTCGCTGTGAGATTTCACCAAACAGCAGTAAATGTGATCACACCTTAACTCTGAAGCTGTTAACAAGACTTAATTCATGTTTTTAGAGGCAAAGTTTATTCATAGTAGGCCTATATAGCACACTTCATACGCGGTAGGCCTAATATAAATTGCTTTACATAAAAGGACTTCAAAATAATCACAAAATAGCTAATCATAACAGATGCGTAAGAAATAAAGCATAAAATAAAATGTTGGCAAAAAAAGAAGGTGCAAGATAGCAGATACTGACAAGATATGTTAATTTAACATATAGCCTACCTAAACAATTTAATCATGTTTACCGAATATCTGTTTTCCAGACAGGACATAAAAACACACTTCTCGCCCAGAGGCCTAAGACAACACGGCAACACCTGAATCAATAGACAGTAGATGGGAGGAAGTGCAGTGTCTTCCGATTTAGTCGAGTGTGTACAAGGGCCATGGGAGTTTTGGGCTGGATCGGGTCAATTCACACTTACAACTATGGACCTGCGTTAATGAAACAAACACGAAACAAAGAAGAGAAAACAGTGGATTGCGATAACACAGACAAGCACTCACTCATTGACCATGTTAATACCAGTAGGTTTAGTGTTCATTCAGTCTAAATGAGCATCTCTGCATAAAAGTGGCATCTGTCTTTGCATCCCTCGTCTCCTCCTGTGGTAATTAGCACCCATCGAGATGGCAGTTGGAAAATCGCTAGCTCTTTAAACCCCTGTTCTTGTTTGACACTTCCTATCTGCCATCTCTTTTGTCGGCTTTGTGTATATTGTTCCCCATTTGCAGACACAGACATAATGGGGGTCCCAACGGGGGGCCTTCACCTGTGAAAGGGACCCCCGACGGTTCACGCACCACTCAAACTCATTCTGAATGTGTGGCCACACACCACACAGCTTGAATGACATTCTTTATCGCCACCCCTTCCATTTTTCTGTTTTCCATCTGTTTTGAAAACACATTCATCTTCTTCTTGTTCAGTGTTTTTTTTCTAGTCACTGAGGGTCTAATGACGGACTAATACGAAAGGGAGAAAAAACAGGCCGTCATCGCACAAAGAGACTCTGCGTTTACTCGTCAAGCACATGTATTTCCCTGTAATCGTGCCTCCGCAGGGGTCGCAGCTGGTGCTTTAGGTCCACGTTTCTTGTGAACGGAGGTGAGAAGTGAGAGTCCAAACATCCGACGCATGACAAACGTTCACTTCCCTTTCCTGCTCGCCGTTTCTGCTTTTCAACATGAGCACGCTGTTTGTTATCTGACATTTCAGGGAGATAAGGGATGATTTGGTGTTTTGGTTTCCCAAACAAAATTTTGTTGCTGTGTGAACTGATTGTGTTGATGTTTTGTTCTATTGAATAAAAAGTCTTTCAGATAATTCACTGCGTGAATAATTAACATGCCCACTGAGCTCAACAATTAAAAGAAAATTTAGGGAAGGTTGTAAAAGGGAGCATTGAATGTTGGAATTTCTAAAAATGAGGGGAAAAGTCTGAGGGTTATTTAAAGAGAGATTTTGATAGATGGATGGATGGATAGATAGATAGATAGATAGATAGATAGATAGATAGATAGATAGATAGATAGATAGATAGATAGATAGATAGATAGATAGATAGAAAGTCATTTGTGATATTTGTTTGATAGAATAGTGTAGAGATGGCGTGTTGACATTGATCAGTTGATTGATGGAGTGATTGAACATCATGATCTACAGATGCTGGTGAAACAGAGGGAAATCCAGAGACAGATTCAGAACGAAGAGACTGAGAAACAACTACAACAGGCTCTGAGTCAAGTGACTGACATCAGCAAAGCTCTGGGAGAGATTCGACTCTGTTACCAGAGCCAGGTGAGTGTGTCAGTGTATCCGCGCATGATAACGCCTCAGGGTTTTGTGTTGGAGACGTGGAGTCGTGATGATTACATGGGTGACAAACGTTTCATTCCAGCTCATGATGTTAAATAATCCAGTTTCCGCTGTTCTTTACATCATGTACAAAAAAATAACAGATGTGCAAAAAAAAACCTTAACAATTATTGCATATTTTAACTTATTATATAATTTATACTGAAATAATTACGTGTAAAATTATTATTATTTGTAAATATTAATGTGTAAAACATTAACCAGTTTCAAACCAATGTGATATATTTAAATCAGGTTTAATGGTATTTTTTCCCTCAATTTGACACGATGTAGATCTCCCAGACAGCGGGCGAGGATCTCAACGCTCTGACTGATCTGACGGCAGTGAAAACTAAGCTGGAGATCAGCGAGAAAGAGAGGAGCGAGGCTGAGGCTCAGCTGAGAGACTCACAGCAAGCTGTCACGGCACTTCAGAAGGAAAGTAGGTCTAGTTTGAAAAGTTATCTACATTATAATGCTGAAAAAGTAGGCCTACCTTCTGTTTTATGAAATGACCCCCAAAGGAAAGGCAAAACACACATGAGATACTATTTCACCAAGACAGCAGTGAGTAGAAAATGAGGGCATTTGAAGACTTGCTACTCAGATTGTTCTTCTGAGAACAATGTCTCGAACTCAAATGGGCTCTATGCACGGTGGTATTTCCAGTGAAGGTCTAAGGATGCTCGATAACTTCCGCCGATCGTAGAGTCCAATGCAATACCGAGAATTTATATTGAATTTTATACTCCATGGTTATACTAAAGAAACGTTAGTCACAAAAACAGACACCCCTCGTTGTGTTTATGCTTCTTTTTAAAAAGCACTTGGGCTGTAAATAAACATAACTATATATAAAATTACATCTAAACATATGAAAGTTTCGTTTCAAAGACGGGAGGACAGTACATTTTGAAGACTCTGCCATAATCCCGTTTTCCTCGGTTTTCCTCCGCTTTAATCTCCCCAACCGGAAACTGAAGAGCATCCTTGCGTCAAATGTGGAACTTATGCGTGCATACAGCCTATTGGCAAAGATATGAAAGTCCCCCTGTTGTCAATCATTTTATCCCTTAAACCCTTCTATGATCACCAAAATGACATATTTAAATGTTTTTTTCCTATAATTTTTTTTCTTCATGCCTTAAAATAGCTTGAATGTAACTCTACACCCTTGCCACATTTAGTATACATGGTTCTATGAATATGCAAATGAGCCCCGCCTCCACTCACTCACTCACACACTCAGAGATCCACTGGTTGACGATCACACGTTGATCTGATTGGTTACAAGGTAGTTTGTGACGTCAGAAACCGTGTTTTTGAGACTGTCTTTGGTTTACTGCCGTTTTAAGGAGAAAATACTCAGCAATGCTGTTGACTTCTGCTTTAAGACAAGCCATGTGTAAATTCATATTAAAAACTCCACATCGAAATATAAACAACATTAAAAACCTGATTATAAAGTCTGCAACCAAAGTTTCCATATAAACTCAAACATTTCTCATCATGTTCTTACCAAATCATTTCACAATAATTTTATAGTATATTTGCTTAGTTTTTTTTCTAAGGCACGTTTATAAAAATCTACTTAAATACCCTAATTGGACTAAGGATTACTCCTGGCTTAATCTAAACGCTGTCTGTGAAACCAGGCCATAATGTTTTAATCTGAATGTTTGATTTTTAAACTAGTCAAGATGCTCCAGGATAAACTGAGAGATATGGAGCAACTTCCTTCAATCCAATCTGACCAATCAGAAGAGGCCAATGTAAATCCAGCTGGTCCACCACCACCTCCACCTCCTCCACCTCCTCCACCTCCTCCTCCTCCTCCTCCATCCTCATCTGTCACTGAGTGAGTCCTCAACACCTTTCAATACTCCCAACATAAAAATACATTACAGCATGAACGATTCAAAATGTTATTAATGGCAAATCGTTTGAATATTTAGCCCATTGAAGGCCTTGAGGAACAGAAAAAAGGGTGGAGAAAACGCCACTCAAACTGAGAGTAAGACAACCATGCATTACGTCCGGTTATGTGTAATTCCAGATAGAAAGATACGAAATCAACATGGCAGACAGGAAGAAGCAATAGAAGTTGAAGTTAAATCAGTGAAAGTAAATGCTCAGTGAATACTGTGTTGATCTCCTCACAGAACCCGCAGTTATGGAGGACATGAAGTCCAGAGCTGTGGATGAAATGATGGAAAGAATCAAGAAAGGCATCGCTCTTAAACCTATTCTCAGACCGCCACAGGTGGGTCTGTCACCGTTGAATTATAACATGTTTTGCTATATGTATGACGATAATCAAACGTGTGAAGGAAATGAAACCATATGAGCGTGTGCACAACGTGATCTAAGCCATAGACGTATACCTTAAATACTGTGCTTTATTGTGCCATTGCCATTGAAGACGTTTAACTTGGATAAAAACTGAAATATTTGACATTTGGACTTTTTAGGCTGTACCAGATGATGAAAATGCGTGGAAGGTGAGTGATACACTATTTCAGATTGTTTTATTTACACATTATCATGTTCTTTCAGGTCGTCTTGCAATGTAAATACATTTTTGAGAATGAAGAGGTTTCCTCTGTCTGTGAAACTATGTGCATTTGGTGACATGCCTCACTTGCTATATTGCTTGTGAATTATATTTTTACAAATTAACTGTTCAGAAATAACAAACAATTAATCAAAAATAATTGTCATTTGTATAACAGGAGCAGAGGTCTGACAACCGTAAATCAGCTGTGCTGGAGTTACAGGGGATGCTGGTAAAATATGATCTCTGTCTGATTACAACTGTAACTTTTCAACAATGAAATATACTTAAGTGGTTATACATAGTTCTTATACTTTCAGATAAGGAAATAATATCTGGGATTAAATTGACTAATAATTAAAAAGTGCACATACACACATTTAATAGGCCTACACAAGTTCAAAATTTCATGATCAGTATGATTTTTTGACTTTTGATTTTTTTTAAAGGAAGTCTCATTATATGGTCATTAGGGCTGCATTTGTTTGATCAAAAATATAGTCAAAAATTGTGAAATATTATTACAAATGAAAATAGGTGTTTTCTATTTTAATATACTTTTAACATAGAATTTATTCCTGTGATCAAATCTGTATTTTCAGCATCATTCCTCCAGTCTTCAGTGTCACATGATCCTTCAGAAATCATAATAATATGATGATTTGCTGCTCAAAAATATTTCTGATTATTATTATCAAAGTTGTGCTGCTAAATATTTGGAAAATAGAATTTACTTGAAATAAAAATATCTTGTAACATCATAAATGTCTTTACTGTCACTTTTAATTAATGCATCCCTGCTGTATTTTTTTCCTTAACAGAAAATCTTACTGATCCTAAACTTTTGAACTGTGCTTGCAGCAAACGTCACAAGCTAATAAAATATACTGTGCTTTTATTAAACATTGGTACATTTAATCATAGTACTGTTTCTGTTGGTGATTTTACCATAATTAAGGACATTTTGGGGCTCCTTAACCATCGTTAAATCACTGTCATCGCCTCTCGTGGCTTATTGTATTAATGTAACCTTAATGTAACTCAGGTTTCCATGAGACGGCCTGGCCCCCGAAAGGTGGAATCAAAAAAACGCTTCAGCCGTAATGTTGGGGAGGCGGAGCTTCAGATGGTGCTCCAGAGGAGGAGGCGGGCCATGGGGGACGAAAAAGGGACCTCACCCAACCCTAACCCTAACCCTAACCCTAACCCTAACCCCCCTCCATCTGAACCCAAAGGTACCAGCTCTTCCTTTACACTGTAAAAAAAAAGTGTACACTCAACTTAAATTTTTTTGTTATGGTTTTCCTTTGACTCAGTTAAGTTTTATTTACTTGATCCTCTAAGTTTTTTCAACTTAAAAGGTTTAGTTGACATAGTTAAAATAGTTGACCCAAGTACTTATTTCAAGTAACCTGGACTTGCAAAGTTTAGTTGAAAAACTCACTTGAAAAACATCACATTCCCGAAAAACTTCATTAAAATGTACTTCAGTTTACACAAGCCTGGGCTGGGTTTCCCAAAAGCATCGTAAGCTTAAATTGATCGTTGCCACCAATGGTCTCTACGATCAACTTAGGCTTAAGATGCTTTTGGGAAACGCAGCCCTGGTCAATCCTATACCTTATTATTGAAATAATCAGCAAACATAAACAAAAGCAGTCAATTCTGAATTTATGTAGCCTATATATAATTTGATCACATGTAAAATGTGTTCCTTCAATGCATAATTTCCTTTAGGGAATTAATTAAAGAAAACAGAACTGATAAAGTAATTTTTAAGAATTATAATATTTAAGAAATTAATATTTTTAAGAATTATATTTCATTAAAAAAAAACCTGACCAACCTACAAACCACTATAAATAATAGGACAAATATTATTTAAAGTAGTCTTAATTTCTACATAAAGTGTTAATTTACCCCCAAATTTTCAGAAGTGTCTTTAAATAAATAAATAAATAAAATATTAAGTCCACATTTAGGAAGGTTTATGCTTAAAACAACTGAAAAAGATATTCCATAACACTCTATGTAAATATCAATTTTGCTTCTCAGTTATCTTAGAATTCTCAGATATTTTTTTTATTTTGGGAAATATATATATTTTTTTATTAATAGTTTGTTTAAAAGGAAACTTTGGCAGGTTTTTATATTTTAGAATCAGATTTATTGGCCTAATTGGTTGCACTTTTGAAGCGATATATCCTTCACAGCGGTGCTTCAAAGCTGCCTCCTCTTTTATTGCTGGGCTGTGAATGTTTGTGTGCGCTGCATTATAACACCTAAGGTCCCGTTTCCTCAGACTGCCCCAGTGCGGGCGTGCCGGTCTCGATCTCCTCGCCCTGGGCAGGGGAGAGTGGAAGCGCTCCTGTCCTCCGCAGACTCCAGCAGAACCGAGAGAAGAGAGTCTCTCGCATAAAGGCCTCCGAGTCCGTTCTATGGGAAGAAAAATAAGCTTTGTTTGAGGGGTCTTTTAGTCTGACCTTCTGCACTATTTGAGAAGCACGATGTTGAACTAAGTATGACTTCAACACCTATTTCCTTCTGCCAGATGCCGCTTGGATTTTGTTTCGAGTAAATGTCACAAGGCTGAATAAAGCGCTAACCCTGTTAACTGTGGTGCGAAAGCCGCAATGAAAAAAACCAAGGACCTCTGCATTCAAAAAGCAATTATGAAAGAAATAAAAAACATTCTGCACATACTCAGTCTGTCTTTTCTTTGCCCTCGGTTTTGTGTTTGCTGTTGTGTTGGACATTTGTTCTTTTGAGGCATGAATTCTTCCATTAAAAAACTTGACTTGCTTGAATACTTGTCTTGCACAAGTATTTGGACCTTTAAACGATTCTTTCATTGTAGTGAATTACAGTGGATTTTCTAAGCATTGAAATTTAAAATTACTTAAACATGGCATTGTTTTATGTTCATAAAACTATATTGCATCCTTCTCTGGGGTAATTGTCATCATTCTTGGTGGATTTGTTGCACAGATGCACAGCAATGTTGAAAAAATAGCAAAGAATCTCATTTGGATTAGAATCAAGGCTTCGACTCAGTCATTAAAGAGTATACAATGCAGTCAACACTGAAAAAAACAATAAGAAAAATGTACTTAATCTTTCTTTTGCAAGTTTTTGCACTCATACTCATTTTTAAAGTAAATTTATCATATGTATGGAATTAAGTTAAAAAAAATCTTAAAATTAACAAAGAGAATAAGTCCATTTAAATGGCCACTTAAAGTTTGTTGCTCATTTGAAGTTTACTTTGCATGACTACAATGTAGCACTAACAAAGTTTTTAAAGTATATGCTTTACTTTGAAACATTTAAGTAATCGACAGTAGATGTCATGTTACACTTTGTAAAAAAAAGTACACAGAAATCTCAATACTTGCGCAGATACACGGTAACAATCAGTGTTTTTGAGTCTGAACGGGTCATTTTGAGAAAATGAACTCCAGATGTCACAAAACAGAAAGTTACTAATCCTAACAACAACACATGGGGGCAAATATTTATGCAAAAGTACACTTGTACTCAGGGTACGTTACATGACAACGATGCACTAAAAACATAAACGTTTTGCGTGCAAATGACACACTGTAAAAAATTATTGTTAGTTTAACTTAAAAATGTAAGTTACCTGGTTGCCTTAAAATGTTGAGTTCATTCGAATTTAAAATATGAGCTAATACAATGAAGGAGATTGGTTTAATAAATATAATGTCAAAATATTATTTTATCTGAACCTAAGTTGATTTGACAAAAGAAAAATAAATAACAAATCATTGCGACAACAAATAATGAAAATATTTTTTACAGTGCAATGTTATCACTGTTCACGCGGATCTGCGAGAACACTGTAAAACACTGTATTCTGCTTCCAGGCCAGGTGTTGTTGATGTCACTTTGCAAAGAAACGACACGCCTATAGACTGAACACGTAATATACGCATGGCGTCACTGTTTCACAAATTCATGTTTTTGTAGTTTACACTGAGACGTATCTTTTAATTGCATCATAAATTGTATCGTTTTCAAAAACTTGCTCTTTGAAACCCGTTTGCGTTTTCAAGCCCCCAAAACGCCATAGCCGTGTAAATGAACAGCCAAAATGCATAAAAAGTTTACTATTTTTAGTTGAAAACTGTGTCATGTAAACTTCCCCTTAACCTAAAATACTTTAAGCTACCATGACAGCAAAATATGACATTTTTGTTAATGATATTTTAACCCTCTTGTGATGTTCGGCCATTTTTGTCAAAAAATGTTTCGCTTTGGTTTTTTTGATTTTTTTTTTTTTACTTCATCGGGTACGAAACTTTGTGGGTGGTTTGTAAATGTTTGGGCACTTGCTGTGTGAACACACACACAAAATCATGGACATAATTTGAAAAGGTGAAATAGCCCTTGACAAAAATAGTTACACGTGTCAAAAATGAGCGCATTGGAAATTTATGGGAAGCGAAATTCACCTAGTGGGAGCTTTGGTACTGCGGCTAAAAAGAAAATGATCTTACTAAAAGGTTTTTTTTTTTTTGGATCACAACTTATTTAGATTTAGAGTATTTAGAGTAAAACATGTTTTGGAAAATATTCATTTGATATAAAATTTAAAAATAGTATTTTAATGCATTTTTTAAAATAATATCCCATGTGTCATTTTTAAAATCTTCAGTCTGTGCTCGAAAGCATCAGAGTTGGACATTTTTTTTCAGGTATGCTCAAAAACTGATTAACAGGTAATAAATGGATCATAACTAGTCCATAAATATAATTTAGTACCATAAAATCCTCTAATAATACAAACTATATATATATAAAAAAACACTACAGAACTAAATGTAGTAAAAAACATCACAGGCATTAATTAGTCATTTAACATGCTTTATTCTCAACACAAACTATATTATGTGTTTGTGCTATATTATGATACATTAATTTCATTGAAAATAAAATGGTCATTTCTGACCACCACGGAAAGGAGATAACTTATAAACAATGTCTATTTTAAAGTAAAACCACAAAACAGTAATATTAGGTGAGTATCAGAATATATTTCACTGTATACGCTGGCAGTGTCAAAGCCTTTAGGTTATTTATCCGTCCATCTGGAAACACCTGCAATAAAAAGGCCAGCCTTTTCTCCTAACACCTTCACACTGCTCCTCTTTGATAAAAGCATTTTAAATGGAGTCTACAATTATTTTCCACTCTCACTCACTTTTGCTTCTTTCCTTTTAAAAGGCATTTCATTCTGTAAGGATTCCTCTCACCCAAGAGAGCTTTCCATCTAACAAACACTATAAAGAATTCATGTTTTTCACCAGGATCTGAAAGGTGTCTGATTTAGGTGTGTGTACATCTGTGTTTGAGTGAGGATGAAGGAGAAGAAGACTCGTAGATGTGGATGTAATATGCATGACCAAAACAAGCGAAGAGCTGGTGAAAAAAATTCAAAATGTGTGAGGCCCTTGGAAAGCCCTTTTTTTCTGATCATCTGTCGGTCTATATACACACATGACTGCATTCATTTTTCTTAAACTCCCCCTTGTTATTTTATCACTTAAAACTCATCTTTGATCACCAAAATTACATATTTAAATGTTTTTTCCTTTGTGTCTTAAAATATCTTGAGTGTAACACCCTTGCCTCATTTAGTATACGCGGTTCTATGAATATGCAAATGAGCCCCGCCTCCACTCACTCACTCACTCACTCACTCAGAGATCACTTGTTGACGATCACACGTTGACCTGATTGGTTAAAAGGTAGTTTGTGACGTCAGAAACACCAGCGATTTTGTTCTAAACATGCTTGAAATTAATTTTGTAGCCAAATATAAAATAGTATTAAAATATTACAAATGTTTAATTTATTTTATTTTATTTTAAGCAGAGCTGGAAACTATTAAGTCATATTTTTAGAATCACTACATCATTTCCATGCTCCCATTTGGGTCATTTTTCAGGTTTTGATGACTTCTGACTGGCAGTAATCTCTCTCCTACTCCCTGGTTCTCCAAATGTATTTTATTTATTGGTTTATTTTTATTTTATACGTTTTTTATTTTGTATTTTTATTAAGATATTGCATTTTTTAATAATTGAATATATTTATAATGTGATTTATTTATTGTATTTATTAGAGCTGGAATCTATGGCGACGGGTCTATCCACAGGTGCAGTACCGCCTCCAGCCTGAGTGGCGCTGTCTGCGGTCTGATTCCCACTTCAGCGTCTCGCTCCGCCTGAGGAAGCCGCAGAAGAAACTTTGACCACTTCAGCTGTTAGCCTAGCAGCGGAGACGCACATCTCCGTTATTATTTACTACTAGTCACTTATTTATTCGACCAGACCTTTTAAAAAAATGTGGTTTATTTATTTACTCAGCTGGTTGTCGCTGGTGATACAGATATGTTTCGTTACTCTCGCTATTGGTGAGTTTTATGTTGCTGTTGTTAGCCGCTAACCTCCTTTTGCTGACGCGACCAAAGAAATCCCTTTAGCTCCCGCGCCTTATTAACAATCAAATATCCGTTTATTTTCAATAAATAGAAGCCTTTGTACAAATAATGATGTAGAATAGAATAACAGTAGGATGAGCTAAGACAAAACCTGCCTCATATCTAACGTTATCCCTTTGACTAAAGTGAAGTCATATTATATAAGAATCGATAAGCTCATTGTGTTTCAAGCTTTTGAGGTTTTTTTTCTGTAGGGTTGCAGAATACAGGATTCTTTTGATTAGTATTCGCTCCGCCCATTTAAATGAGATCCGTTAGGGTAAAGTTACATCTGACATGACACTTATTTTACTGCTCATTTCATATATAATTGTCAATTGCATATATATGATGGCTATTTTGATTCTTTCGATTCTCGCTGTGTGCCACATGATGATGATTGGAGACAAAAACAGTACAAAAGTCTCTGTCCACGTAGGCAGTCAGATGTGTTCATGATGACGATTGAGAACTTGGCAACATGTCAAAACAGCAGTTACACCTGTACCTGTATTTATACACCTGTAGTGTACCTGTATTATACACTCTTACTCTAGCACTGAATGCATAAGAGACTTGATAGATGGATATATCGCTCTTGCACTTTTACACACTTGTAAGATCTGAAGGACATGTTTGTTTAGATGTTTATTTGTAGTTTTTCTCAGTTTGTTATTTGTCCTCACAGCTGCAGGCCTGTATTACCTGGCGGAGTTAATAGAGGAGTACACAGTTGCCACCAGTCGCATTATAAAATATATGATTATGGTGAGTATTGTGGCATTATATAAAACTTACATTATTAAGGATGCATCCATAGACTAATATCGCAGGAACTCAAGCCATATCTAGAGAACAGGAAACAAATCCAGTTGGGATTCAAATCTTTTAAGGCTTTGTCAACACTTTCATTTTGTGAGAGATGAAATCTGATCCGACTGTTCAGACTGTGTTGTCATAAGTGTGTTTGCATTGGTTGTTATAATACTGATGTAAGCGTCAGCATGTTGCATGCTTTGTGTCACACAAGGTGCTTGAATCAGACTTGAAACACCCATATTTATGAAAAGTGCTTACATTTTTAAAAGACATATACGTGAAATTATTGCTTAATTTTATTAATGTTAAATCTTTTCACACAAAATTAACGCTGCAGTCATTTCGCATGGCTATGAATGAGCGTCATATTGCTCATAAATATCCACATATATGATAGTGTTTTCATTCTTGAGGTCGATCATATATTCATGAGAGAAAAAATCAGTTTGAATAAAGAAATATCTAGCATCCTTTCAATGGTTTAAGTGACCACAGCCATTGCATGAGCTGCACTTGTTTTGTACCATTTTGTTTTATCAGTTTATTTAACCTTTTTTAGAGTTTGAAAGATAATAAAGATATTCTTTGATAAATTAAATTAAAATTGTATAGCGCTGCACCATACACATAATTTCAAAGCAGATTTACAGAAAATGCACGAGTCCACATTACAATTTAGAGTGATCTATTATCAGAGGAAGTTATGTATTTCAGAAATGTACTTATACAAAATCACAGTTAGCTAAAAATGTATGAATTTAAACAATGTAGTAATTTAATGCAGAAACAATGAGCTCATTTAAGTAATGAATACATGTTTGTTAACAAGGGATTGACATTTATAAAATGCAGCATTGGTGATGTTGATTCAGAGTTTGCGTCATATGAAGATCTGTGATTGTAGTTCTTGAAAAGTCTCGAGTTTTATTTGGCAGTGTCTGTACAAACCCTGGCGAGGTCTCGTTGGTGTGCTTGATGTCTCTCTCTCGTCTCAGTTCTCCACAGCGGTTCTGGTCGGGCTGTACGTGTTCGAGGGCTTCCCGACGCTCATGATGGGAGTAGGTCTCTTCACAAACCTGGTTTACTTTGGTCTTCTGCAGACGTTTCCATACATCATGCTGACCTCGCCAAACTTCATCCTGTCATGTGGTGCGTAACGGAGACATTTACAGTCTGTGTGTGTGACAGTGTTCTCCTCTCATCCATATTGTTGCTCGCTTTTCCAGCACTGGTTGTGTTAAACCACTATATGGCCTTCCAGTATTTTGCGGAGGAGTACTATCCTTTCTCTGAGGTATGCTTTATCTTATATGCAAATATATATTAGTTTGTTTTTACTGACCAAAACAATGTAATCTCAAACCCAGGAGTTTAGATTTAGGGTGATACTCGGATGTATAATTCTCTCACATTGGCCTATTAAAGAAAGCTATTGATCCCACTTTGAGTTTGTAGAGTGACACCTTGACATGATTGGTGAAAGTTAAGTTCAGAAAAATACAGCACCGTTTAAAAGTGTTGGTAAGATTTGTTTCTGTTTTTGAACTTCTGCTCAGCAAAGCTGCATTTATTTGATCAACAATACAGTAATATTGTTAAATGTTATTAATATTTAAACTAGCCATTTTCTATTGTAATATATTGTAAACTGTGATTTATTCCTGTGATCAAAGCTGTATTTTCAGCATCATTACTCCAGTCTTCAGTTTTACATGATCCTTCAGAAATCATAGTAATATGCTGATTTGATGCTCAAGAAACATTTCTGATTATTATCAATGTGATGCTTAATATTTTTGTTGAAACTGCCATTCATATTTTTGTGGAAATTTCTTTGATGAATAGAAAGCACAGCATTTACAGTGAAGAAAATAAGTATTTGAACACCCTGCTATTTTGCAAGTTCTCCCACTTAGAAATCATGGAGGGGTCTGAAATTGTCATCGTAGGTGCATGTCCACTGTGAGAGACATAATCTAAAAAAAAAAAATCCAGAAATCACAATGTATGATTTTTTAACTATTTATTTGTAAGATTCAGCTGCAAATAAGTATTTGAACACCTGAGAAAATCAATGTTAATATTTGGTACTGTAGCCTTTGTTTGCAATTACAGAGGTCAAACGTTTCCTGTAGTTTTTCACCAGGTTTGCACACACTGCAGGAGGGATTTTGGCCCACTCCTCCACACAGATCTTCTCTAGATCAGTCAGGATTCTGGGCTGTCGCTGAGAAACACGGAGTTTGAGCTCCCTCCAAAGATTCTCTATTGGGTTTAGGTCTGGAGACTGGCTAGGCCACGCCAGAACCTTGATATGCTTCTTACAGAGCCACTCCTTGGTTATCCTGGATGTGTGCTTCGGGTCATTGTCATGTTGGAAGACCCAGCCTCGACCCATCTTCAATGCTCTAACTGAGGGAAGGAGGTTGTTCCCCAAAATCTCGCAATACATGGCACCAGTCATCCTCTCCTTAATACAGTGCAGTCGCCCTGTCCCATGTGCAGAAAAACACCCCCAAAGCATGATGCTACCACCCCCATGCTTCACAGTAGGGATGGTGTTCTTGGGATGGTACTCATCATTCTTCTTCCTCCAAACACGGTTAGTGGAATTATGACCAAAAAGTTATATTTTGGTCTCATCTGACCACATGACTTTCTCCCATGACTCCTCTGGATCATCCAAATGGTCATTGGCAAACTTAAGACGGGCCTTGACATGTGCTGGTTTAAGCAGGGGAACCTTCCGTGCCATGCATGATTTCAAACCATGACGTCTTAGTGTATTACCAACAGTAACCTTGGAAACGGTGGTCCCAGCTCTTTTCAGGTCATTGACCAGCTCCTCCAGTGTAGTTCTGGGCTGATTTCTCACCTTTCTTAGGATCATTGAGACCCCACGAGGTGAGATCTTGCATGGAGCCCCAGTCCGAGGGAGATTGACAGTCATGTTTAGCTTCTTCCATTTTCTAATGATTGCTCCAACAGTGGACCTTTTTTTACCAAGCTGCTTGGCAATTTCCCCGTAGCCCTTTCCAGCCTTGTGGAGGTGTACAATTTTGTCTCTAGTGTCTTTAGACAGCTCTTTGGTCTTGGCCATTACTGATTGTATGGGGTGGACAGGGGTCTTTATGCAGCTAACAACCTCAAACAGGAGCATCTAATTTAGGATAATAAATGGAGTGGAGGTGGACATTTTAAAGGCAGACTAACAGGTCTTTGAGGGTCAGAATTCTAGCTGATAGACAGGTGTTCAAATACTTATTTGCAGCTGTATCTTACAAATAAATAGTTATAAAATCATACATTGTGATTTCTGGATTTTTTTTTTTTGATTATGTCTCTCACAGTGGACATGCACCTACGATGATAATTTCAGACCCCTCCATGATTTCTAAGTGGGAGAACTTGCAAAATAGCAGGGTGTTCAAATACTTATTTTCTTCACTGTATATGAAATCGAAACCTTTAGTAACATTTTAATATAAAATAAGTCTTTACTATCAGTTTAGATCAGTTTAATGCATCCTTGCGAAGTATTAATTTCTTTAAAACATGACATTAGGCTGATGAAATGATGTCTGTATTTTTAACTTTAGGTGAGCATTGACTAGAGGAAGGAGTTGAGACTAACGTCTGTGTGTTTTCAGGTTCTGGCGTACTTCACGATATGCCTGTGGGTGATTCCTTTCTCGTTCTTCGTGTCTCTTTCTGCTGGGGAGAACGTGCTTCCCTCCACCGTGCAGCAGGGAGGTGAGAGACAGGCTTCATGAGCACACATGTTAAACTATCCTTGGGTACTATAACCCTGTTACTGGGATATAACGGTGCAATCAGAAGAAATCTCTATGCAATTATTGTTGTTTTTCACAGTCATTAAAAGTAATTTGATACATTATTTCTGAATATGGCAAAAATTTACAAAAGTGGAAGCGAGGGTTCTTCAGAATCAAAGCAAAAGCTCTCCAATTTAATATAGAGACTTTTGTTTGAACCAAACCAAGCAGATGAGTTTAATAGAGCCATTTAGTAGAATTGGAACTAGTATTTTTTTAAATAAAAATAAATGAAATAATACAAATGTAATTAAAAGTAATAAATGAAATAAGAAAAATGTAATGTTTTATTAAAAATAAATTCGCTTCATTGTAATTTACATGCCCTGAAAAATATTCAAATGT
The DNA here is from genome assembly GCA_031834385.1 of Semotilus atromaculatus. Classification (NCBI taxonomy): domain Eukaryota; kingdom Metazoa; phylum Chordata; class Actinopteri; order Cypriniformes; family Leuciscidae; genus Semotilus; species Semotilus atromaculatus. The sequence goes on from JAULUF010000009.1 coordinate 34,648,107, forward strand.
GCATTTTACGTTGAACATTGTTTTTCAATCTAATTAAATAAAAATAATTAATAATAATAATAATATATATTTTTATTATAAATATGCATCTTGTATAGTAGCTTTTGTAATTTACATGCCTTCAAAAATATATATTAAAATATTCATTTTAAAACCATTGTTTTTGGTCAAAAAATTATTATTATTATTTTTTTTTTTCAGGGATGTTCTACAAAAATGTGTTTAAAATATATTATTAAAATGTTTGCTTATCGCTCACTTCTACCCAGTAGTTGGATGTGTTGGACAGACATTAACAGTGCTACTATAAACACTACTCATATATTGATGGTTTTCTGTGTGTGTGTGTGTGTTTTCTCAGATGATGTGGTGTCGAACTACTTCACTAAAGGCAAGCGTGGCAAGCGCTCGGGAATCCTGCTCATCTTCTCCTTCGTGAAGGAGGCCGTTTTGCCGAGCCGGCAGAAGATGTACTGATGGCTGTAGAATGAGCTTCGGACGGAGGGGTTCGGGGGGGTGTCATCAGGCCACCGGCCCCTTTCATTGGACAGCATCTTTTTTTGTGGGAGGGATTCGTTTGCAATGATGATCATGAGATTGAATCTGTAGGACCACATCAGAACAAACGCGCACAAACTCTGAATGAACTTATCAGTCTGTTGATTCATGTCGAGAGTCGCCAGCTAATTTTTTCTTAGGCGTCTAAAGCCATGAAAGGACTTCAGAAGTCTTTAATTTTTAAAGGCGTGATCTTTTGACTCGTCTGTCTGTGGATGATTGTGGAAGGGGCTTCGGCTTCATAGCGTCGCTAGAGGCTCCTGCTGATTCTCTTCTAATCGCATCACTTCAAAAGCCAATGTTTGTGTTCGCTCATGAATGAACTGATGTGTCTGGATTCTGTGTTCACATTTTAAAGGAATGTTTTACCCCGAATCCAGTGTTCGTTCTTCCGTTTGCTCACCGTCGGTCGGTATAAAGTCACGCCTCACACTACGAGTATTTGCTTTGAACTAGGACCTTAACCGAGTCATTTTTTAATTATCTGATGTTAATAAAGATCGTTTATGTCCTTTCTGCTCCATTTGAGCTTTATAAGTCCATTTTATATCATCCGGTGGTTTGAGGATTAAAGAAAAGCTAGTTTTTGGGTAAAATATTGCTTTAAATGTACTGTAATCACGAGAGCCATAGTGTTGGCCATGCTTAATTTGTGTGCTGTACAAAAATCTAATAAAATTCAGTTGTATGAGTTTTTAAAAGGTAGACATTGTCATGCACACATAAGGATCTGATGTGAATAGGTCCCGTTTCACCTCGAAGACACGAGGAAGAAAAAATTACATTAAGATTTTTAGGATTAAAGGCGAGCTTTGTTTTTCAGTCGAAATAAAAAATAAATATATTATTAAAAATAAATGTTTTTGTAATCTACATGCCTTATACAAATGTCAATTTTAAAAGATTGTTTTTCAGTTGTTTTGTTTTGTGTTCAGATCCATAAAAATATGTATATTATTAAATGTGCTTAATTATCAGAAAACGTTCATGCTAAAGGTCTTCATGAAGCACAACTATAGTTTATATATATATACACAGGTGAAACTCGAAAAATTAGAATATCGTGCAAAAGTTTGTGTATTTCAGAAATTCAAACTAAAAGGTGAAACTAATATATTTAGTATAGATAACTATGTACATATGCATGATTATACTTTTCAGAGGGCTGACATTTCTGTATTTAAAATACTTTTTTTAATTGATTTCATATAATACTCAAATTTACTGAGATGTTGAATTGGGTGTTTTCAGAAGCTGTAATAATCATCAAAATTATAATTTTTGCACGATACTTTAATTTTTATATATAGGCTATATATAAAATATGGGTTGTGTAATAGCTCTAACCAAAATGCAGATTTTGTTTAAATGTGAAGAACTTCTAATAAATATCGGAATGACTCAGAAGGGCTGAGTCTGTCCCGACTCTTCCTCTGTACGGACACATTTGCGCTCCTCTTCATCTGACAGTCGGGATCTTGTCCTCGCAGTGCGAGGTTGAGGAAAGGTCAGCACACATTCACATCAGGAAGCTCTCATCTGGGAGCGAATCACTTAGGAGGGTGGAAGTTGCCCTTTGCTGGTCCTTTTTTTAATCCGACTATTTTGTAGCTTGTTTCTTAATGGCTGAGGTTGAAGTCGACATACAGAAAACTGGTTCTAGGTCAGTGTAAAAGGGCATCTGTTTTCTTGCATGTCAAAAAAGAAGCCAAGCGTCCCCTGGGATCCAATGCGGTGACGGCAGCAGAGCTGTTTTGGGCCGGTGACCCGGGTCACTGCGACTCGACCTTCACGCCTCCAGCGCCAGAGTTCAACTTTCACCCACACCTACATAGTTCAGCGCCAGGAACCATTTGAAGATTTCTTTTGGCCCTCATAAATGTTTTCTGTTCACCTTTTTCACACCTTGATGATGGTCAGTGTTGGTTTGAGAGTCCATGTTGCAGTTAAAAGCTACTCAACAGATTTTAGCCTCCGGTCAGATTTGGGTTTTGGGAAAGTGTGCCATTGAATCTCACAAAACCTTTCAAGAACACGTCCAGGTGTCGAGTCCTGGCTTTCCCAATCACAGTTCCCCTTTCTGCACTACACTGTAGTGTACCATCAAATACATCCACTGCTTTCCATTCTACTGTAATGTGAATTTAAAAATATATATATATATTTATACACTACCGGTCAAAAAGTTTGGGGCTGTAAGATTTTTTAAAAAGTCTCTTCTGCGCACCGAGGCTGCATTTATTTGATCAAAAAATATAGTATTATTGTTACATAGTATTACAATTTAAATGAACTCTTTAATGTATTTTAACATATAATTTATTCCTGTGATCAAAGCTGTATTTTCAGCATCATTACTCCAGTCTTCAGTGTCACATGATCCTTCAGAAATCATTATAATTTGATGATTTGATGCTCAAGAAACATTTCTGATTATTATCAATGTTGAAAACAGTTGTGCTGCTTCATATTTTTGTGGAAACCGTTAAGATTTCAGGATTCTTTGATGAATATAAAGTTCGTTAACAGCGGTTATTTAAAATAAAAAAACATTTCTGTCACTTTTGATCAATTTAATGTGTCCATAATGAATAATGAAATCATAATGAAATAATGAAATGAAAGTGATATTAGGCTATTTGTATTAGGGCTCTCCTAATTTTTGTGGCCAAAAGAATTCATAATAATATATATATATATATATATATATATATATATCAAAATCTGTATATTAATATTAACACGATAATGATATATATATATTTTTAATATCACGGTTATTGTGAAGACCGGTGTATAGCAACACCCCCAATTTGTATACTCCCTTTATTCTGTTTTAAATAAAAACATTTAATGGTACACTAAAAATGACTGTAATGACAATCTGGTGAGAATAATCAAGAATAATTCATAAATAACCACAAAATGAAAATAATCTCATTAAAGATGCAAAACGCCTTAATAGTCTAAACTGGTAGAAACAGGTTTAATTAATCTATTAATTTCACTGCATGCATTAAAGATGTACTATGATTTGTGTTTGCTGTCATAATATTATAACTCTTTCTTATTATGCAGTGTGTACTGCATAATACTGCGTCCCACAATGCAGTGCTTTAAAATCCACTGCAGTTTTCAACATTTTCTTTCATTATTTGATCGGACATCCATTTGTATTTCTGAGAACTGGATCATGCTGAATTAAACATGCATGTAATGACCTCATACTGCTGGAAATCTTTATTGTTGCATAATGCGTACTGTTTCACTTGCTATTTTTAAATTGCCCCAATTGCATCAAAGTGGATTCTCAGCGCTGAAAACAGCGTCTTCTCGACATGATCAACACGAACCAAACTCTTCCAGTCTCAGCTACAACTACAGTGTTTGAGGGTCACAGTAGACGCTGTTCACGGGCAGCCAATGAAGACCACAGACTGGCTTTATGCAGATGAGTTACATACATAGGTTCGTAACAGGAAATGAGACTGGAATTACTGACGACTAACAGTTCAGAATCGATTATTTCTCTTAAGAGACAATAACTTTACTTGTCGTGCACTTTGATCTTTTAAACTTTGCAGACCTTCCCAAACAGAAATATATTACACAGTCCATGTTAGGGGAGAATGAAATAATATTTGATAAAGCATAATAGAGTGCCGAAGTTATGACGTCACTTTGTAGGACAACTCGGAAGCAAGCGGCGCATGGGTTCCCTCGATCGAAAAGCTATGCATTTTCCCCATAGACTTTTGGAAAATCGCAAAAAAATAAGATCTGTGTTCAACAAAGAGTTGTGACCCTTACACGTTTTGTCAATCAAGATAATCTTT